>PQWD01009389.1:0-51974 GCA_019425675.1 Leucinodes orbonalis
GTGTATGCTCGTTGAGCTTACATTTGTCGCACTTTAAACGCGGCTTGCCCCATCTCCTGTATTGGGAAATCTGTGTCATGACGATATATTAATTCCATGCGCTTATTAAATGTTCAATACATTTATTAATAAATAAATATCCATTGACATACACACAGCGTCATTTAGCCAAACTAAGCATTAACCTGTAATATTGGTCCTAAACAACGGATATGCTTTTTTTATAAATACATACATATTATAGATAGAAACACCCAGACCAATTCAATGTTTGTAGTGCCGCGGATCGAACCCGGAATCCTTGGTGTAGTAGCCGACGTCTCAATCATTACATAAAATAGGTCTAATATAAAAAATAATTAATACATAATAAGTTCAAAGGTTGTGCGTGAAGTCATCCAACCGCACTGGTCCGCGTGGCGACTAAGGCCTAATCACCCTATTCGGATAGGCTCGTGCCCCTCGGTGGGACGTTTAATGAGCTGATGATATAATAAGTTTAATGGTAGATTTTATTGCTTATATCATTAAACAATATAAAATACAATTACCATTTGAAACAATTAATATTAAAGCTGTACCGGAATACAGAAACAATAGGGAACATGCAAATGTAATATTGAATATTTTGATGTTAACATAAAAAGGAACACCGTAAGGTTTATATTTTAATTTACGCTGTTTTTTAAAAATAATTACAAATTGAAATTGCTTGAAACGGAACGTAAATTTAAACACCAATCACTGTCATTTACGTCATCTATGTATGACATATTATTTTGACGTTAAAGGTTTAGTAAAAAGTGAACATTAAAACGACAAAATCGGCATTTTCGAATAAAAAAATTCATTTTTAGAGATGTTTAAAGGAGTCTCCAGGAAACTACCAAAGTTAATGTTGACATGGTTGTAATTAATTTTTGTCGGAAGTGAGTTTTACAAACCGCAATAAGCCTGATGAATATGGACTTTTTACGGTAGGTTCATCGGTAGGTCATCTTCCCTATTGGATTCTTGTGTCGTTATATCAAGTAATATATATAATAAACTAGACAAATAATAAATGAAAGATGCACAATCTCACTCAAAAAGTGTCCGCGGCAAAATTCTGCCCATCGCGTCAGTTGGCAGAACTTTCATTCTGTTTCACATGTCATAATAATAGTAGTGTGCTCGTGATTATTTGATATGAACCCTTTAGTGACGCGTTAAGGTCAAAATTTAAATGAATTATTTATGATATGAATATAACAATAATTATACGTATGTGCCATGCGGCCCATACATTTATTGGTTGACGTTTTTTCGTGTTAGTTTATTAGTAACCTTAATCGAATGATACCATTAACTTGGTATCATTCAAAAAAACTGATAACGATAATAATTAGTTTCTGCCCTGACTCTGCCAACCGAGGCGACAGGTGTAGGTCGCATGTCTGGTAATTTTAGATAAATTATCAAGAATATCAGTTATATCTAATTTCAACTTAGTAAGCCATAGACTTAAAGAGAATGGAATTGTCCGATCAAGAATCACTTTGAGGAATAATCCCTCGATGTCTTCCACAGAAAAATGGCGGATTAATTTGGTATTGATCATTACACGGCACGACAACAAATCGTGTCGTGTTTTAATAGAATAAACTTTAACCTTTAAAAACAAATTTTATGATAAAAGGCATCATACAATCTTGCAAACTCATTCAAATCATAACGTAGCCAATCTCCCGATAGACATGCTGAGCGGGAAAGCCCATGCCCTGCAATGGGACGTAAATAGGCTTTTAATAATTTGTTGGTAGCTATTGTGAAGGCAGACCTGTGGCTCGTTGCAGGAATCAAAGGCACACTAATAATTGATTTACACGTTTTAAACTTAAACAAATATCATTCCGGCCCATGTAAAAGCCTCCAAAATGTGTAGGAAACTTTTTAAATGAGTAAAGTCTGTTTGAGTGATGAATCGACGGGCGCTGATAAGATATCTAGGTGACGATAAAACTCAAGAAAAAATTACTCGAGTGCTTACATAATGCATTGTTCCAAAGATTTGGGACTTCAAAGTTCTCCTTTTGTAGTTACGTTAAATTTGGAAAAATGATGATTTCTTCAAACATTTAGCATCAGCAAACACTTAACTAGACTTTTTATGCTAAGTCAGCAACAAAGCAGACCCATCTGGTTGTAGTAACTTGACAGGACACGGTAAAAACATGATAAAAAAATGAAATGCGGTAACATAACGTACGTAATGAAAAATTTTTATTTTATTTATTTATTACATTTTAATTAACTTATTCATTTCTTTATTGTCATATATTACAAAAAAAACATGTTTGTGTTTGTGGATGCGGAAGTGTGTTAGCATAGGGATAACTAAAAGTGATTAAAAGGGGAGATAATTTCTCATAATGCTTTATATTCAACGGGCAATGAGCGAGCCATGCTCGGGTCTCACAGAAATAATTACCCGCAAGAGGACTAAAGTTACCGACATAGCTAACGAATACGTATGTCGCAGAACTGATGGCCGTTGGAGCAGACGAGTTCGGTAGTGGAGACCGCGTCTTGGCAAGCGTAGCGTAGGACGCCCTTCGACCTGATGGACCGACGACTTACGAAAGTTCCCAGGTAGAGGCTGTATGTTGGAACCCAATATTGGGTCTAATATTGCAGGGCCGGCAATCGTATTTATAATTTTTATCTGGCGTGCCGCGGTTGCAACACAAGTGATTCAGCCAATTTTAGACGAGGTAGTTCAATTACTAACTACTTTTCTGGCATCTTTGAGTCTTCGTTACTTAGGTTAGAGACTGCGTTGGCAATGCCGCAGCGCAGCGCTATCATTACTTACCCTTTATATAATCGACCTAAGCTTCATTTCCTGGCACGTGTCGTTATTTTTGACAAATTATCGACGGTACTGAAATGAGCGCGCTCTTACAACTCGGCTTACCAAATAGCCTCAGAGCACTTTGGGACATTACTCTCTGACGTCATATTTATGACGTAATTCCTCAGATATAAACGTAAATTATTTTTCTCATACAAATATGTCTTAGAGCTAAAAACTTGGAATAAGTCAGCGTCTTGTTTTTCGTTGTGACAGAGATTTGAGGAGCCTTGCCGTTGGTGAAGGCAGTTTAGAATACAATTGTCACCAGCCCTATTCTGTCAGCGGTACCCTTAAGGGTGTATAGGGCCGAAACATTTAGCTAAATCTCAACCATACCGTTATAAGTACTATATATATATATAGATACTGCTATCTCAAAACCGCCTGCCAAGCGTAGAATTATAGTAAATTTTACTAGCTTCGTTGCCCCGTTTCCGTTTGTACAGATAAAAACACACACACACACACACACTCAAACACAAACACATAAACACACCAAACATACACACACCAAACATACACACACATTAACACGCACCCACACACGCACGAACGCACGCACACTCGCAAGTCGCACGCAAACACGCACGCATGCATGCACACACACACACGAAAGCGCTGGTATTGACATCTGGTGATCTTGCAGCGGTTATTTGTCTACATAAAAAAGCGACCAAAACCATCACACATTCCTCGTTGTTCTTATTACGTAAAAGTTTATTGTTTTTCCTTTCGTGTAAATGGAAAAATCTGGAACGTTCTCGGAAGCACTTGAAAGTGCTATTTATTATTAGGAACTCACTGCGAACCGGGGTAGCTCCGGAAAAATCCGGTTAAATCTGAATTACAGTACACTTGATACACGGTTTCAGTACTTTATAAGAAATACACGTGGCGGACTTCTAGCCGGGGCGTATTAGAAAATCACTACTCACAGTAAAACTTAGTATCTTTGTCCTCGGTGTACCCACATTATTAAAATTCTGCATGTTTGTTTTAATTATTTGATTTATTAAAACTAATTGAGTACATAAATAACACCTTAACTAAAATATATTACACCCTTAACACTTAAAAATAAATAATTATAACCAAAAAAATATAATTAAAAGAAGTCCCTTTTGGCAAGGTTCCGAAAATACTGGCAGCGTTACCCCTTTGGATTGCCAGACTGATTCTTTGTCCAAGGTAGCTGCCAGATCTTCGGTCACCTGTGACGTCGACTAATGTTTTAAATATTTTTTTTATTTATGTGACAAAATAATTAAGATTGTATCGATAGATGTAAAAACGTTTGGTAGACCAAAAATATGCGTTTTTAGGCCCCTTTGGCACAAGGCCCGCGACGTAAAATACCAATAACAGCCTTTTTTATTACTTATACAAAAGTTAATGGTTTTTTATGTGTCCGATGACCTAATATATTAAAATTATTGTGTCTTATATACTAATTAATATTTTAGCGAGCGTCGGTGGCTCATTGGTATAGACATGCAGTTTGCATTAAATATCTATTCCTTTTCGATACTAAAAACCACTAATATCAATGGTATTTGTTTATTCCGGAATAAATATTCTAAACCTGACGAATACCACTTGCAAATAAATACAAAAATTAGTTATGAGATACGAAATACAGTCAGTAATAAAAATATTTTTAAAATTTTTAAGTAGTGTTTACAACTCGAGTATTATATCAAAAACAGCATTATCAAATCAAATTATGCGAAATAAGGTATTTTCACATACTTTATTATTCTTGTAAAGTATAAAGTACAATTTCATGAAATATCGTGAAAAATTGGATATCTTCACCTATATCTTAATAGCTGAAAACCTCACTTTTTGTATAGGTACATATTATTGTCTCGACTGTATCAAGGAACCGCGCAACCCTCCTTTAAATGGTGGACGATAGGAATTTTTTTTCATCGCCACCCTATCTAACGATTAGCGGCCAATTTACATGGCGCGTGATCGCAACGACAACAAAGTGAAAACAATAATGTTGCATTCGACATTTGTAGTTTCATTTCCAACATTTGTATGTTTCATTTTCAAACACGTTTGACGACCCATTTGGTTTAACGGTTGAGAAGTCGGCTACTACACCAAAGGTTCCGGGTTCGATCCCTGAGCAGTATTAACATTTGTGTGCATAGACATGTCTGTTTGTATTGGTCTGGGTGCCTTTTATGTATAATATGAACGTATTTACAAAAAATATATATATAAGTATGTTTATCAGTTGTTTAGTCCCCATAATACAGGCTTCACGCTTAACTTGGGGCTAGATGGCGCTGTGTGAATGTCAGTGGATATTTATTTATTATTTATTAAACATTGGTAAGATAGTAGTCCAGACCGACAGTCTTTACCCTCCGAGTACAGAAAGACTAGCTAGTAAACCCGATACTGAGTCGTCTATGTAGGAACCACCGCAGTGCTAGATATCGTATAGCTGGTAAAATTACCGAGACGTAACAATTGGCGTCTCGGGTGACGAGCGCAAGGCAGAATTGACACAAAAAAAATAAAATGATTTCCTTCAACACTACTTCTGGTCAGGCGTATCACTGACCATTAGGTGACCGAGCTGACCATCCCTTTCATTTAATACATAAAATAGAAATATCTATACTTTTAAAAAATCAGCTAATTCAGCTTGCAATGCCCAACCAAACTGCGTTAGTAAAAAGGGACTTACACTATGTAATATCCCCGTGGGATTTGAAAACATACGTCCCAGATCATGTCATCATATTTACTCAACGTTCAGACAACCTGACCACGGAGGCAGTAGTCATTAAAATAAGTAGGTGTTACTTATTTTAAACATCGTATCGCATCGCATCGAACAACAGGTGACCAAGTGACCGTCCCGTTCACTTATATCACTACATAGTATAAAACAAAGTCGCTTTTTCTGTCCCTTTATAGGGATTTTGATGCAGTTTTTTTATTAGATAGAGTGATTGAAGAAGAAGCTTTATATGTTTAATATACCCTAATAAATAGTGGAGAAATACTGATATTTTTGTTTGCGGCGGGCGGGGCAGCGGGAGCGTGCCTTATCAGCATTTACCTGTGCGAAACCGGGGCGGGTCGCTATTATTTAATAAATTCATCCATTTCAAGATCGCACAGTGTAAACGCACCTAACCAAAAACAAAAAGTGGAATTTCAGTGTAGTATTGGCTCTGTAACTTATATTGCGGCCCGGGGGTTTTCTCGTGGCAACTCGTTCCAGACCCACAATACTTAGGAAATTTTTACTTCCCACTGAGCGGGGAGTCAATTCGCAAGTTTATTGGAAAACCGGACTCTTGTGTTGCACAATAATGCTTTATTAATTCACTCTTTGTTTGCAATAATGATAAGGGGAGCTTTTGCATGATTTTCGTGCTGTTATGACTTTTATGAAATAATATTAACGACCCATTTGGTATTGGTTCGATACCCGGGCAGTACAAACATTTGTGCGCATGAACATGTCTGTTTGTAATGGTCTGGGTGTTTTCTATGTATAAAAATTAAAATTATTTCCTTCACCAATGCTTCTGTCATGGTCAGGCGTATCATTAACCATCAGATGAGCGAGCTGACCGTCCTTTTCACTTATGACATAAATAACTATACTTTTAAACAATCAGCTAATTCAACAGTCAATGTGGGTAGGCTAGTTATTTTAGACATTCAAAGTATGACATTTACCACAGATTTCCCAATACAGGAGATGGGGCAAGCCGCGTTTAAAGTGCGACAACTGTAAGCTCAACGAGCATACACTGGCTACCAGTGTACGCTCTGTGAGACGAGTCAAGACGCACGAATATTAGAAGAATTACCGTTTTTTTCCAAAATGCCATCCTGTGTTAATATTGTAATATTTATGTGATAAAAATCCTTGGTCTTAAATTGCTCAGCTATTTCAGTGTTTATGATATATTGTTACATAAGTAATTGNAAGAATATCGGATATATCTAATTTCAACTTAGTAAGCCATAGATTAAAGAGAATGGAATTTGTCCGATCAAGAAATCACTTTGAGGAATAATCCCTCGATGTCTTCCACGAAAAATGGCGATTAATTTGTATTGATCATTACACGCACGACTTTTCAAAAGAAATTAGGAAAGTACTGAATCAAACAACAAATTTCGGTTTTTAAAAGAATAAAACTTTACCCTTTAAAAACAAATTTTATATAAAAGGCATCATACAATCTGCAAACTATTCAAATCATAACGTAGCCAATCTCCGATAACATGCTGAGGGAAAGCCCATGCCCTGCAATAGGACATAAATAGCTATGATAATTTATTGGTTGCTATTGTGAAGGCAGACCTGTGCTCATTGCAGGAATTTAAAGGCAGAATAAATAATGATTTTACACTATTAAACTTAAACAAAATCTATTCCGGCCCAGTAAGCCTCCAAATGATGTAAAACTTTTTAAATGAGTAAAGTTTTTGAGTCTGATGACGGCGTAATAAGATATCTAGGTGACGAAAAAAATCAAGAGAAAAATACTCGAGTGCTTACATAATGCATTGTTCAAAGATTTGGACTTCAAATTCTCCTTTTGTAGTTACCGTTAATTGGAAAATGATGATTTCTTCAAACATTTAGCATCAGCAAACAAACTAGACTTTTTATGCTAAGTCAGCAACAAAGCAGACCATCTGGTTGTAGTAACTTGACAGGACACGGTAAAAACATGATAAAAAAATGAAATGCGGTAACATAACGTACGTAATGAAAAATTTTTTATTTTTTTATTTATTACATTTAATTAACTATTCATTTCTTTATTGTCATATATTACAAAAAAAACATGTTTGTGTTTGTGGATGCGGAAGTGTGTTAGCATAGGATAATTAAAAGTGATTAAAAGGGGAGATAATTTCTCATAATGCTTTATATATTCAACGGGCAATGGAGCGAGCCATGCTCGGTCTCACAGAAATAATTGTACCCGCAAGAGGACTAAAGTTACCGACATAGCTAACGAATACGTATGTCCAGAACTGATGGCCGTTGGAGCAGACGAGTTCGGTAGTGGAGACCGCGTCTTGGCAAGCGTAGCGTAGGACGCCCTTCGACCTGATGGACTGACGACTTACGAAAGTTCCCAGGTAGAGGCTGTATGTTGGAACCCAATATTGGTCAAACAAATAGTTGACCCAATATTGGGTCTAATATGCAGGGCCGCAATCGTATTTATAATTTTTATCTGGCGTGCCGCGGTTGCAATACAAGTGATTCAGCCAATTTTAGACAAGGTAGTTCTATTAACTAGTTATTACTAACTACTTTTCTGGCACTGAGTCTTCGTTACTTAGGTTAGAGACTGCGTTGCAATGCCGCAGCGCTATCAGTTACTACCCTTATATAATAATCGACCTAGAGCTTCATTTCCTGGCACGTGTCGTTATTTTGACAAATTATCGACGTACTGATGAGCGCACTCTTACAACTCGGCTTACCAAATAGCCTCAGAGCACTGGACATTACTCTCTGACGTCATATTTATGACGTAATTCCTCAGATATAAACGTAAATTATTTTTCTCATACAAATATGTCTCTAGAGCTAAAAACTTGGAATAAGTCAGCGTCTTGTTTTTCGTTGTGACAGAGATTTGAGGAGGCCTTGCCTTGGTGAAGGCAGTTAGAATACAATTGTCACCAGCCCTATTCTGTCAGCGGTACCCTTAAGGTGTGTATAGGGCCGAAACATTTAGCTAAAGATCGATGCAATGCTTTCATTCAACATACCGTTATAAGTACTATATATATATATATGTATATATATATATATAGATACTGCTATCTCAAAACCGCCTGCCAAGCGTAGAATTATAGTAAATTTTACTAGCTTCGTTGCCCCGTTTCCGTTTGTACAGATAAACACACACACACACACACACACACTCAAACACAACACACCAAACATACACACACATTAACACGCACGAACGCACGCACACTCGCAAGTCGCACGCACACATGCACTCATGCATGCACACTCACACACACAAGCGCTGGTATTGACATCTGGTGATCTTGCAGCGGTTATTTGTCTACATAAAAAAGCGACCAAAACCATCACACATTCCTCGTTGTTCTTATTACGTAAAAGTTTATTGTTTTTCCTTTCGTGTAAATGGAAAAATCTGGAACGTTCTCGGAAGCACTTGAAAGTGCTATTTATTATTAGGAACTCACTGCGAACCGGGGTAGCTCCGGAAAAATCCGGTTAAATCTGAATTACAGTACACTTGATACACGGTTTCAGTACTTTATAAGAAATACACGTGGCGGACTAGAAAATCGCTACTCACAGTAAAACTTAGTATCTTTGTCCTCGGTGTACCCACATTATTAAAATTCTGCATGTTTGTTTAATTATTTGATTTATTAAAACTAATTGAGATAAATACATATTATACTACTTAACTAAAATATTACACCCTTAACACTTAAAAATAAATAATTATATTCAAAAAATATAATTAAAAGAAGTCCCTTTTGGCAAGGTTCCGAAAATACTGGCAGCGTTACCCCTTTGGATTGCCAGACTGATTCTTTGTCCAAGGTAGCTGCCAGATCTTCGGTCACCTGTGACGTCGACTAATGTTTTAAATATTTTTTTTATTTATGTGACAAAATAATTAAGATTGTATCGATAGATGTAAAAACGTTTGGTAGACCAAAAATATGCGTTTTTAGGCCCCTTTGGCACAAGGCCCGCGACGTAA
Organism: Leucinodes orbonalis; assembly: GCA_019425675.1. Classification (NCBI taxonomy): domain Eukaryota; kingdom Metazoa; phylum Arthropoda; class Insecta; order Lepidoptera; family Crambidae; genus Leucinodes; species Leucinodes orbonalis. The sequence goes on from PQWD01009389.1 coordinate 9,661, forward strand.
AATACCAATAACAGCCTTTTTTATTACTTATACAAAAGTTAATGGTTTTTTATGTGTCCGATGACCTAATATATTAAAATATTGTTCTTATATACTAATAATATTTTAGCGAGCGTCGGTGGCTCATTGGTATAGACATGCAGTTTGCATTAAATATCTATTCCTTTTCGATACTAAAAACCACTAATATCAATGGTATTTGTTTATTCCGGAATAAATATTCTAAACCTGACGAATACCACTTGCAAATAAATACAAAAATAGTTATGAGATACGAAATACAGTCAGTAATAAAAATATTTTTAAAATTTTTAAGCAGTGTTTACAACTCGAGTATTATATCAAAAACAGCATTATCAAATCAAATTATGCGAAATAAGGTATTTTCACATACTTTATTATTCTTGTAAAGTATAAAGTACAATTTCATGAAATATCGTGCAAAATTGGATATCTTCACCTATTTCTTAATAGCTGAAAACCCCACTTTTGTATAGGTACATATTATTGTCTCGACTGTATCAAGGAACCGCGCAACCCTCCTTTAAATGGTGGACGATAGGATTTTTTTTCATCGCCACCCTATCTAACGATTAGCGGCCAATTAACACGGCGCGTGATCGCAACGACAACAAAGTGAAAACAATAATGTTGCATTCGACATTTGTAGTTTCATTTCCAACATTTGTAAGTTTCATTTTTCAAACACGTTTGACGACCCATTTGGTTTAACGGTTGAGAAGTCGGCTACTACACCAAAGGTTCCGGGTTCGATCCCTGAGCAGTATTAACATTTGTGTGCATAGACATGTCTGTTTGTATTGGTCTGGGTGCCTTTTATGTATAATATGAACGTATTTACAAAAAATATATATATAAGTATGTTTATCAGTTGTTTAGTCCCCATAATACAGGCTTCACGCTTAACTTGGGGCTAGATGGCGCTGTGTGAATGTCAGTGGATATTTATTTATTATTTATTAAACATTGGTAAGATAGTAGTCCAGACCGACAGTCTTTACCCTCCGAGTACAGAAAGACTAGCTAGTAAACCCGATACTGAGTCGTCTATGTAGGAACCACCGCAGTGCTAGATATCGTATAGCTGGTAAAATTACCGAGACGTAACAATTGGCGTCTCGGGTGACGAGCGCAAGGCAGAATTGACACAAAAAAATAAAATGATTTCCTTCAACACTACTTCTGGTCAGGCGTATCACTGACCATTAGGTGACCGAGCTGACCATCCCTTTCATTTAATACATAAAATAGAAATATCTATACTTTTAAAAAATCAGCTAATTCAGCTTGCAATGTCCCAACCAAACTGCGTTAGTAAAAAGGGACTTACACTATGTAATATCCCCGTGGGATTTGAAAACATACGTCCCAGATCATGTCATCATATTTACTCAACGTTCAGACAACCCGACCACGGAGGCAGTAGTCATTAAAATAAGTAGGTGTTACTTATTTTAAACATCGTATCGCATCGCATCGAACAACAGGTGACCAAGTGACCGTCCCGTTCACTTATATCACTACACATATAAAACAAAGTCGCTTTTTCTGTCCCTTTATAGGATTTTGATGCAGTTTTTATTAGATAGAGTGATTGAAGAAGAAGCTTTATATGTTTAATATACCCTAATAAATAGTGGAGAAATACTGATATTTTTGTTTGCGGCGGGCCGGGGCAGCGGGAGCGTGCCTATTATCAGCATTTTACCTGTGCGAAACCGGGGCGGGTCGCTATTATTTAATAAATTCATCCATTTCAAGATCGCACAGTGTAAACGCACCTAACCAAAAACAAAAAGTGGAATTTCAGTGTAGTATTGGCTCTGTAACTTATATTGCGGCCCGGGGGTTTTCTCGTGGCAACTCGTTCCAGACCCACAATACTTAGGAAATTTTTACTTCCCACTGAGCGGGGAGTCAATTCGCAAGTTTATTGGAAAACCGGACTCTTGTGTTGCACAATAATGCTTTATTAATTCACTCTTTGTTTGTAATAATGATAAGGAGCTTTTGCATGATTTTCGTGCTGTTATGACTTTTATGAAACTAATATTAACGACCCATTTGGTATTGGTTCGATACCCGGGCAGTACAAACATTGTGCGCATGAACATGTCTGTTTGTAATGGTCTGGGTGTTTTCTATGTATAAAAATTAAAATTATTTCCTTCACCAATGCTTCTGTCATGGTCAGGCGTATCATTAACCATCAGATGAGCGAGCTGACCGTCCTTTTCACTTATGACATAAATAACTATACTTTTAAACAATCAGCTAATTCAACAGTCAATGTGGGTAGGCTAGTTATTTTAGACATTCAAAGTATGACATTACCACAGATTTCCCAATACAGGAGATGGGGCAAGCCGCGTTTAAAGTGCGACAACTGTAAGCTCAACGAGCATACACTGGCTACCAGTGTACGCTCTGTGAGACGAGTCAAGACGCACGAATATTAGAAGAAATTACCGTTTTTTTCCAAAATGCCATCCTGTGTAATATTGTAATATTTATGTGATAAAAATCCTTGGTCTTAAATTGCTCAGCTATTTCAGTGTTTATGATATATTGTTACATTAAGTAATTGTTTTAAAAAGGCTACACTGTTGAGTTTTCTTGGTGCTTCTTCTCAACAGGCCAATCCACTGAAGCGCTTTTTTCAAAGCATCAAAATTCATTTTTTAGATTAGTATTTTAATTGTTTTTATTATATTTTGTATATTTTTTGACGTTCATAAGTGCTTTTTGTAAGCCTAATTTGAATAAAGAATTTTGATTTTTTTTTTTTTTGTAACATACCATCATCGCAATGAATCAGTAAATTTACCAAGAAATATAATAACTTTTCACAGGTAAGAACCGAAAAGAAATTGCGACACTGGGACTGCCTATAAACTTGGCGACTTGTCCAGTCTAATGTATATTCTGATGTCTGTGACATTTACAAACCTGAAAAACATTTTTTATAAAGCATTTCACGGCAAGATACTCTTGCAGTCTATTTTTATTATGGTTTCCTTCTAATAGTTAATTTAGTAGTAGTACAGTAGTAGTTCAAACACTAAGTGACTAAGCTATACCTGCAAATCAAACAATAAAAACAACTTGTATAAAACACGTTGAGAATTTTCCCTTTTTTAATATAATACCTATCACAGTAATGACCGTAGAGAGAAATAGCAACACTTGTTACATCGAAGCTTTCATTAATTTCTGACGCGCCACTGCTTCAGCGTAGACCAAGGGTCTGATTTCAATTATTTTACATTACTATTCAACCAATCGCAGTCCAATGCTGGACATAGGTCTCCCCCATTTTGCGCCAGATATAATAATAAATATATTATATTAATCCATGTGGAAATCGCATTGTAAAGAGTCACTGCGCATTGCAGGCTGAATCACCTCATTATATAAAAAAGGTGATTTCGTGCTTTGGAAGGCATGTTAAGCCAACTACGGTTAGAATGGTAGTTGTTATTAACGCCTATCGTCCACATTGGACCCGTGCAGTGGGTCACGGTCTAAACTCCCAATAGCTTTGCCGTGGAGGAAGAGCTGACTTTTCAGTAGTAATCATTATTATGCTATGTTACCTGTTTCATTGCTACGATTCGTCAAAAGTTTTAAATAGTTTTAGTTAACAGATTCAATTATGAAATTAATAGTAAATAGGCTGTTTCTAGGCAGGCATGATCCATCCTCGGCCGCATCATCACTTACCATCAGGTGTGATGGCGGCCAAATGTTTGCCTATACATGATATAAAAAAATCCAAATATATATTTTTTATTTAATTCTTTTTACAATAAACGTAATCAATTTGAGTAATTATATTTCAATTTTAATTGAGAGCTCATGTTAAAACCCTATTAATAGAGGCTGAATATTTTACCAGCATCTTTACCCAGGAGTTGGCAATCCACAATGATAAAACAGCCAAGATAAACGTGAACAGTATCCGTGGCGCTTATAACGCAATTCATACAACAATAAACCATGTACACATTTTATTACTCTGTCTGAATAATTGTCACAAAAAAACTAAATGGTGCAAGACGGCAGTCCCCTTGGCGTTATGCCAATGAAATAATGCCACGGGAAGATGGATTTGGGAGATAGTGTCGTGTTCTTAAATTCAGGTAAAGGTTTATTCGTGTAACTTGGCGGCGTGCCTCGTTATTATTGTTCGGGGATCGTTTAAACTTGCTTACTTTGGAGTTTCAGCGAATGAAACAATATTTATGGTGGTAGCGATGAAAGATATGTTAGTATCGATAACGGTTACTTTGTGATTTGTTGGTTAAATTTGTAAATTAGTTTTAATGCATTATATTCGGTATACCCATAGCTATACTGTGCGGGAAGGCCTGAGCTCTACAGTGGGACGTTATAGACTGATGATGACATTTATTATTTTCCGTGTAGTAAAGGCAGATAAGATTACAGTTGGTTGTAGGAATTACTCTCCAATCTGCCTACTAGTTAGTAGGTATAATAGTTATACATGTGTACCACAAATCTGTTATGGTTTAATACGTTTTTCTTAAAACATAAGTAGGATGACGACGAGACGACTCACTGGACCTACCCGTCACCCATAAACACTCGCAACTCCAAAAGAGGAACGGGTGCGTTTTGACCTTATTTAATGGAAAAATAAATATAAAAAGGGAAAGGGGAATTTAATGTATTCATCTCCTATATTAAAATAGAGAATGCGATTTCTCTTAAAAAAAATACCTAAAATAGCAATGGGCCGGTCACGTATGTCAAAGAACTGATGGCCGCTAGGCGGACGTCCGGAGTGGAGACCACGTCCTGGCAAGCGTAGCGAAGGACGCCCTACCGCTCCATCATCCGACGATTTGCGAAAAGTTGATGGAGGCTGAAGGAAAATAGAGTATATCTGGCGTGAAATGAGAGAGACAAAATTCCAGCAGTAGACTGCAGAAAGAGAGTGACGAGTAAGTCAACCTTGGTTCTTTGTATAGCATCTAATTTATGATTTTTTCCAACGCACATACCACTTCTTCTTGTCGAGTCGATATGGATTCACAAGTTAAATTTGATAATGCGACCAATATTGGGCCACTTTAATAGCTGCTTCATTTGCCATCTAGAGGTCCCGGAAACTGCACGAAGATGGACTGTTCGGGCAAAACACATATCACTAAAAACAGGTGATCATTTTTGTCATTTAATATTTTGTTACAAGTACCGTGCATGGCCCTTGTACTACAATGCGCCCGCCCATATCCGGGAGTTACAAATGACAAGCATTCGTATTATTTCCTCACAAATGGCTATGTATCAACCAAATATTCTAGACGCATAAATGATTCATCCAGCCGTATAGAGGCGTGGTACTCTGAAATACAGAAGTTATTCTTCTAGTTATGTGACAAATTTTTATTTGCCATCGCAACGAGTATTTTTCTGACGTATTAATACTAGCTGTTCCCCGCGGTATTTCTCGCGTTATAAGATTATATTGTCCCACATAAAATATAACCTGAAAACTCGCAGCTCACACGATAAAGCAATGTTGTACCGGTATAACAATGGTTTATTTTTTGAAATCAAAAAGTTTTTCTAAAATAAAATTAATCTTTGTTTTTCCTTTACGTCCCCACCGAGGGGCACGAGCCTACCCGTATAGAGTGTATAGGCCTCAGCCATCCACGCGGGCCCAATGCGAATTGGGCGATTTCACGACCTTTGAATCTCATCGCAGTCGTGCGCCAGTCTCCTCACGATGTTTTCCTTCACCGTAAGAGCGTCAGTGGCTGATTAGTGGCCCTTTCGATCTAGAAGGTGCAGATTCTAATCCCGCCACGTCTAATGTATTTTCGAATTTTAGAAATTACATGTATGTTTATCCGAGGCTTAGGAGCTTCGGAATAATGATAAATAATAATGATGATACGATTGCACGAAAATAAAACTAACAAGTACATCACACTTGATCGCCGTTTATTCCCGATATGCAGACGGCATTTTGTCATTGTCAGGGCCAGCAGTGACGTCACATTTATGACGTGCGCCCGAACGGAGCTAATTAATGGATCTGTCTGTTCATACAGAGATATGAGGAAGCTAAGTTCTCGAAGGATTGTAGTTTAGTGATATAATAGTTGTGCCCCGCGGTATAACTCGCGGTGTCATTCCCACAGTGAAATGAAGCCTATGTGTTTATCCGGAGTGTCAGATATCAGCTCACTCCATACCTTTTTTTAAAATCGCTTGGAGTACTTGGTTATGGCAACCTACCTACTTTTTGTCTATAACATTTTTTTATAAAAAAGAAGCCTACGATACTCCATAGGTATAGCATAAACTACCTACCAAAAAAGTCCCGTCAAAATTGGACGAGCCATTTCAGAGATAAGCTGGACAAAACAAACAGACAGACAAAGACATCCCGCGGGGAAATCACATAGTTAAAGTCACTGCAATTTTCAATAAAATCGCAGAAAGTGGCTTTCATCATGTGGTCTCCACTGCACTTCATTTTGGTCTAAGCCGAGCGCTATGACCCCTAGACCATAGAGGCAGTTAAACACTCAAGAATACTAGCTGGCGCCCGCGACTCCGTTTCCACAGGATTAGTATTTATAGTAGCTTTTATTCTATGTCTATGTAAGATAAATATTTTAATTTTCACACCCTCTTTGAGGTGATAGGGGCAGATATCCGAAAAAAAAATTATATACTATATTTTTTACTGACAAATAGAACATATATCAATTTTTAGCTTTGTACCATACAACTTTTAGGAAAGTGGGGGGCTAGGACTAGACAAAAAGTACCCTATGTCTCTCTCCATCTCTTCAACTTTCTCCACTTGAAATTTCACATCTATTTTTCTTTCTGTTTTGTTGTGAAATACGGACAAACAGACACTCTTTCCCATTTATAATATAAGTATGGATAAATAATAACCATTAACCATAACCAATAACCAGTTATATTGCCGGTTATTAAGTCAAAAAGCATTAGTAGACCGCCCAAACTTCTTTACTCGCTAAAGACGTCCAAACCCCGCAAATTATCATTGTAACATATAATATCCAGCATTCCTGCAAATAACATGCCACTGTTACTCAAATCGTAAAATTATCATACATTTACAAGTAAATCGGGGTAAATGAGCGACCGCCGATTACTGGCAACACCGCCTCGCAAAGGCTGCCGACGTGTAATTTAAATCAATAAAACAGCACTACTTGAGTGTTGCAAGTTAATGATGCTCGCTCCTTGAAATAGGGTTGACAAATGTCAATTTATCTTTTTTAATTCAATAAAATATACTATGGTTCTCAATTCAATATAATTTAGGATCCTGAGGTAAAACCTATATGAAAAATAACAACTTGTTTGGTCGAGTGGGTATTTCTTAAATTTTAGAAAATAGTTTTTACGAATTCATTGTAACTTTCTCATATGATATAAGTCAAAGATGTCATGAGCGTAGTTGACACCACTAATCGTTGACGTACTTTTAACGAACTGTCAAATGGAACGTTTGCATATATTTTATATGAAGTAATAAGTGACGTCATTGCTCACTATCATCAATGTTGGTTTCAGTGTATTTAAAAATACAATATTGCAAATAAACAAAGTGTTCAATGAAACGGTATATAATATAAGCTGCGCTTTTATAAAAAATAAAATAAGTGTGCTGGATTAAACGAAGTGAAACCTTGCCCTCACTGAAGGCCTTATAAACTTACACAGGCATTATGTATCGCCAGTTGAGTAACGTCATGAGAAACGTTATATAGGGTAGTAACCCAATATTTCCTCATTTTATTTATGTTTTTCTTAACCTTCAAAGTCTCGTACCATTTCTTCGAATGTCTATGACACTTCTTCTCTCTTCAACCTTTCGAAGATATACCGGTTCTCTGGGGCCGGATAGTTTCCTACGCTACGCTTGCCAAGACGCGATCTCCACGCCAGAGCTCATCTGCTCCAACGGCCATCGGTTCTGCGACATTCGTGACCGGCCCACTGCCACTTCACTTTTTGAACTATGGTCATTCTTGTGACTATGCAGAACGAAATATAAATGGTGCATTATAAAAGGCACCATTTATATTTCTTTCTGCATGACCTTAGGTTAACTGGTAGAGAATGCCATTCGGCATTAAGTTCGCCTTTGTACTGTACTTTGTATTTTATGTGCAATAAAGATTTTAAATAAACATAAGGTACCTAACAGACATTTTTAGTATCATAAATGAATGGTGCGGTCAGTGCGCTTATCTTGTGGTAAGTGATATTCCTGACCATGATAGATACAGTATTGAAGAACTAATAACTATAGGTAGTCATTATTTTACCTCAACACTGACCCGCTCGTCACTCTAGACGACAGATGTTAGGTCTCTTATACCCAGTAATTTCACTAGCTACAATGCCCTCATCCCGAAACACAGAAGTGCAAAGCACTTTCATTTCACGGTAGATATCTGGCACTGCGGTGGTACCTACACGATTCAGTACTGAGTCTACCATCTTATAAAAGACCAAGTACATAAGACCTTTCGATCTTTTACCGTTTTTACCAATCGGTATATAATTAAACAACATCCCACGGGCGTAATTTAAAATTTTAATTATTCACGATAAAAATGTTGTCAGCGTTTATTTGCACAAACTATTCAAGCGGGAAATCTCTTAACGTAATTAATATTAAATTAATTAATATCACAGCTGGCAACCCTACGCCTCTGTGGAGTCGTTAAGCGATTAAACTGCCGTAAATGCTTTACATTATATTTTCATCGGATCGTATTCAATTAAATATAACTTTTTTTGCGGACACCCAGATGTAAGATAGCAAAGAAAACAGTTTGCTTGAGGTGGGAGGAAGTAGGATAATATCATCATCATCATTACAACCTAATTATGTCCACTGCTGAAGGAAGGCCTCCCCTAATGATTTCCACGTGGGCCGATCCTAGCAGTTGACATCTTCTGCTTAAACAGGTCATCCGTCCATCTGGTTAGGGGTCGGTCTACGCAACGTTTTCCGTTACGTAGGGTAATAAACCATCTGATAAAGAAGAGTGTCAGTGGCTCATTGGTGTAAACTGTTGACTTATTGTTGTGCAGTTCAGGTTCAAAACCCGCCACGTACCAAAATCTTTTCGAATTTTCGAAACTATACACGTTTATCCGACGCTCTTACGGTGAAGGAAAACATCGTGAAGAAACCTGCACCATCATGAAGAAATTCAAAGATTGTGCGTTAAATCGGCCAATCCACACGGGCATGCGTAGACGTCTAAGGTCGGTAGAGACATAATAGGCTGATGATGATGATAATAAAACAATATTTTACCCGCCTGCCAAGCAGAGATAATGACAAATCATCTTACTATCATTTGTTTGGTTGAAATGATCTAATCGTTTGTTAAATTAGAAGCAGTTACAATGAAACATAACATCTCCTTTTTCCTGTGTCTCTCTTTAACCTTTAATAATCCAATGCTGAACATAGGTATATTTTGCCTTTCATGCCATATCACCATGCAAATATTATAATCGCGTTTCAGGCAGCCCTGAATCAGTTCCGGCGATTGATGGCGCTTTAAAACTACGAAATTAACGAGGCTCGGCAATGCGTGGTTCAGATTAATAGCATAATTGAGTACCACACATGATGCCGAGATGTTTCCGCGAATCGACCGCAAAAACTGCTCAAATCTGCGGTTGGATGGCAAATCAGAATTCACACTTCAATGCTTTAAACAGATAATATAATATCCACTGATATTCACACAACGCCATCATAATCAGCTCATCAAATGTCCCAACGAGGGACACGAGCCTACCCGTATAAGGTGTTTAAGCCTTAGTCGTCCATTCGGGCCAAGTGCGGATTGGCCGACTTCACACACAACCTTTGAGTATCTTCGCAAGCGTGCGCAGGTTTCCTCACAATGTTTTCCTTCATCGTAGGAGCGTCGGATAACTACATATAATTTCGAAAAGAGATGGTACATGACATAGGTTACCCATTTTGCCAGATATCCCGGTGCAAAAGCTAGTACGTATACTGACATTTTACAAATATGTGTAGACATAATTATTCGGTTTGTAAAACTCACTTCCGACAAAAATAAATTACAACCATGTCAACATTAACTTGGTAGTTCCTGGAGACTGCTTCAGTTCTAAATTCACTTTGTATTCGAAAAATGCCATTTTGTCGTATTAATGTCACTTTTACTAAACCTTTAACGTCAAAATAGTATGTTCATACATAGATGACGTAAATGACAGTGATTGTGTTTAAATTTACGTTCCGTTTCAAGTAATTTCAACGTTAACTATTTTAAAAAAAACAGCCGTAAAGAAAAATATAAACCTCACGGTGTCCCATCTTTATGTTATTTTAAATTTTAATATCAAATATCCATTTATTTACATTTGCATGTTCCCTATTCTCTTATTAACATTCGGTATCCGCTGTGCTTCTTCGCCATCTTTATGTAGTTTTCATGCAACCGTCTAATAGAAGTTTATCGGCGAAATTTCCACATATACAGAGAAATACCCTTGTCAGTCAAACAATTTATGGTCGTGAAGCTTTCTGACTGCCTTAATTATATTATAATTGTTTGAATAATATGAGTGACTCTCGTCCCCCACTTGCCGTTCCCTACAGTCCAGAAATGTACTACTTATATCGTTTTTACATCGATGTTACTTAGGAGTGCATTAAAGATATGAATATGTCTTGAGTTAAGAAATTAAATAAATATTTTATTATGACGGGTGGCAAAGCACCCCAAATTAAGACAAACTTATAGCGGTTAGAAAATGTTATAATTTGGAGCTTGATTCTCATATTACCTAATGTTACGGTATAAATTGTTTAGCAGACATTATCTTTAATAAAGCAAAAAATATAAGATTTCAGAATGTCGAACTTTAAATTGGCTTTCGATAATTTGGCAAGTTGGCGAAAATTTGCCAGGTTTTTCGGACATCCATTTCTCGCTAACACCTTTATGCATTATGATAAGGTTTGTATAGAAGCGATCAAGTTTTGTATTGAAAAGTGCGTACAAGTCACAAAGATGTTAATGCGTTGCTCAAATTGGGTAAGAGACTTGAAGTCGAAGCAATAAAGCTTGTTATCCCTTGGCATTCGGGTTCGAGCTGTGTTATTTAATATGATTAGTTCGAAGAGAGGTTCGGATGATATAGACCGAAGTTCTGTGTCTCAGAACAATTCGTTCTTATTGCGCTCTTTGACATAAATAATGATATTTTGCACATTCTCCGCTGGTTTTTGTTTTGCGTTCGTATATTTCCACGTTTTCTTGTATCAAAGATACTGATGCTAATAACTCATACGTATGCATTACCTATGATGACTCAAAGGCGATATGTGTTATTATAAAACAAACTCGTTTTTTGTCCCTATATCTCTATGTATGGTTAAACTTTTACGTAACGGATTTTGATGATATTTTTTTTAATTAGAGTAATTCATTCATTTGACGACCCATTTGTGTAGCGGTTGAGAGGTCGACTGCAACACCAAGGTTCCGGTTCGATCCCCGGGCAGTAACAAACATTTGTGTGCATGAACATGTCTGTTTGTAATGGTCTGGGGTTTTCTATGTATAATATGATGTATTTACAAAAAAAAATGTATATAAGTATATTATCCGTTGTTTAGTACCCTAATACAGGCTTCACGCTTAACTTGGGTTAGATGCGCTGTGTGAATGTCAGTGAATATTTATTATTATTCAGAGGAAGATTTATACGTGTAATAGCACCATAAAAATTATGAACAGATACTTTTAAGAAATACACTTGAATTGCGGCAGAACAGTGCTGCCACCTTAGCCCTTTTGTAACTAGTCTAGTACTTTTTATATGTGACCTCCTTTTTTACGATTTAGCCCGAAAAGAGCAATCTAGATCTTTTTCACTGTCTTGAAATTATAACCAAATTTTGACATACTAACAAGTACTTTTGCTATTTCATTAGTTATAATGATCTATTTTGGAGGCTCTAAAAACCCTGTACGACGTGATTATTTCAGCATTTTTTGATCAGAAAATTTTTTGATGCTCAACCTAGCCCTTTTTACTTCTCAAAAAGACCTTTTCTTAAACTCAGGTGGCAACACTAGGCGGAAGCGGCCTATTTATCAGCATTGCACCTGTGCGAAGCGGGCGGAGAGACCTAACATCTGTTGTCGCTCGGGTGCAGTGGCAAGTGTACAGGACGGTCAAGACGCTCACCTCATAATAAGTGATACGCCTGGCCGTAACAAAGCGCATTGGATAAGACTTACAACTGATAGACAGTTATTATTTTGATGAAGAATAACAACTGTCTGTCGCTTGATATTTTTCCGTCAATAGCACTCTGTCATTGTCCTGTACACTCTGTAACATAAAAAAAAATATATAAGTCAAAATAACAATCATATTCCATACCATACAAAAGGTGCCCTGATTATGTGTGCACTTGCACTGGATACTTTGTAAGGTAGGACACATGCTCGCAAAACTGGAAAACAGGCGAATGGGCAGCGGGTGCGTTTTATAGAAGTCCGATTTCTGGTTAGTACGGACCCGTATAGTACGGCAGGTCAGTATTGTAGTGCGTTATTCAGAAAAATGATAAAACTCTTTAAGTCATTTTAAAAGTAGTTTTTTCCGTTTCAAAACCGATTTTAAAACAAAAAATACATTTCTAATTAAGTGGTTATATCACTAACACTATCATCATCAGGTCACTAAACGTCTCCACCAAGGGGCACCAGCCTACCAGCCTAGCGTATAGGGTGATTAGGCCTTAGTCGTCCACGCGGGCCCACTGCGGATTGGACGACTTCACACACAACCTTCGAATCTCTTCGCAGGCTGTGCATGAAGTTTCCTCATGAGTTTCCTTCACCGTAAGAGCGTCGGATAACGTACATATTTCAAAAATTCGAAAACACATTGGTAGTGGTGGGATTTGAACCTCAGCCCTCTCGGTAGGAGGGCAACAGTCCACACCATTGAGCCATCGACGCTAACACCAGTTTATAATTAATTTGTGTAGAATAATATTAAATATTATTTCAGGTTAGTTCACCCATACAAATCGCAGTATTTAGTTCTTTTCATCCTCTCTGGAACTTCGTGCAGTTTTATTAATATATTCATTTTACTCTTTAAATGGATTTATAGATCCATGACTATTTCCTAAAAAGCATTAATTTCATTTATAACCATAAATAACGTAATTGCATACTCTTTAGTCGAAACTTTTTACCACATACGACAAAACTGTGGAATCAGTTACCATCTGAATATTCCCTGAGCATATGAACTGACGCACTTTAATAAATAATAATAACCCCCCCAAGAGGATCACCTTGTCGTGGTGGGGGGGCTTACAGGGAGGGTTCCTATATAAAGTCATAACACCTAGACAAAAAACTCTTTTTAGGAGATACTTTATGAAACTGCATAAACACCTTAGCATTCAATAGTACCCTTCCTAACCAACGATCCTCAAATCACCCTGTATGGAGCATGTCAGTAAGAAAGTATAATTTGCGGCCGCTGCCCGGGGGTCGCCGGGGACACCTGGAGCCGTTGCTGGGTGTTCCAGCATGCGAACCAACGGCGACGAGGAGTTGAGCAGCGGGCTCCCGTCGACAAGTTTATACAGCCGATAAACATTCCGAACTAGTGATACAGATACGGAGTCGTTATTTTCAAATGCGTCTTCAAATTTTTACCTACCATATCATCAAATAGTAGTGAACAGACTGAGGATGTTGTGCAGGAAGTATTGGTACTTCAGAATATGCACCCACCTCTACCAAAGTCTGCACGCGTAGAAAATGACTAAAGAAATGAATACTTTTATTCTACGCATTATCTACGTTTGACCAATTTAGACACTATACAAAAAAACTACCTTGACAACTTGTATGCGTTATTTAGTGAAAAGTTTCCGAACATCCATGCCAGTAAACAGAGGCTTGGTGATCAAAGGCGAGCCATAATACGTAAGAAACTTCTGCCGCAGTCTCTGATCGATCTCATTTATATCGAAGTGCAGAACGAACTCAATAGTACCTCATTACAGAATCAACATACTCCACAAGATTTCCCTAGGCAAACAACGCTCACGTCATCACAGACAAATAATATGAATCAGCGAATGAAATGGACACCCTTGCATAACGAAACAATTATTCGGTCTTACCTTCGAGTAACAAAATTAGAAACTGACCTTACGGCTTATAGGCAAAAAATATACGAAGATTTCATCAATACTTTCCCAAACCTTACCCACATTACAGAACAGCGAGTTGCAGACCAGAGAAGGCTAATCATAATGAATAAATATTTACCAATTAATAAAATAAACCAAATAAGACGTGAGGTAGGCGAAGAGTTACAAATACATGACAAAAAGCATAGTAATAGCGATGGTAACTCATCGATTCAAAATCCGGATTCCTGAGGATTATACCCAAAACCACAGTGCCCAGAATCAGCTGAAATTGATAAAAACACAGATAATCATACGGGATATACGGAGCTAATGAACAACTTGACAGCAATTTGTACAAAGGGGACATTGAACTCATACAAAAAATTGAAAACGAATTTGATGCTGCTATAAAGTATTTTATAAATAAAACACCTACAAAAGACCAAGTATACCAGACAAAAGCTTTCTAAAAGATTTCATTTTATCGTTGAATACCTTAACTCTAACGTGATTCAAAATATATTAAATACGATCAGGATTTTAACACTATACATACAATTATATATTGTGCAGCATATACAGCTGACATTTGTAATAATACCTCCAATAAAAGCTCTATAATGTACCAAAGTCACAGAAAACCACATTGGCAAGACGGTTAGAAAATAAAGTCAACAAACTTAGAAGTTACATAGGTCGACTTACTCAATATATAAAAGGTAATAGAAATCCAAAGGTAATATTGGCTCTTGAAGAGATCAAAAGGAATTACAAAATACATACCCAATATGAAAATAGTAATACAGAGTTAGAGCAATACTTAGATACACTCAAGCAGAAATTAAGCGCTGCTTCCAGCAGATTAAGGAGATATTTGGCATGTACAGCTAGAAAGATTCAAAATAATTTGTTTAAAATAATGAAAAGCATTTTACCGAAAATTAGAAAACACTAACACACAGCAGTCTAATAACACAGAGACACCTGATCCACAGGAATTATACCAATACTGGCAAACATTTGGCAAAACCAATCACGCATAGTGCTGATTCAGAATGGATCCAGTCAATTAATATGCGCAATAATATTCCTGACATGAAGTTCGATTTTATTGATGCAGAAACCTTCATTAAAGTTGTACAACGTGCACACAACTGGAAATCACCTGGTTCCGATAAAATCCACAATTTCTGGTAAAATATCTCACAGTCACTTATCCTTATGTTCAAAAACATGAATAAATTTATGCAAAACCCAATAGTATGCCGGATTTTTTGTTGCAGGGTATAACATATATGATCCCAAAAGACAATGATACTAAAAACCCCGCCAAATACAGACCAATTACTTGCCTTCAAACCTTTTACAAAATTCTGACAGCATGCCTTAGTGAAATAATATACAAACATTTAAGCGACTATAATATTCTATCTGAAGCACAAAAAGGGTCGCGGAAACACTGTCAAGGTTGTAAAGAACAGTTAATTATCGATACAGTGGCTATGAAACAAGCGAAAACAAAAAAAAGAAATATCCATGCAATGTATATAGATTATAAAAAAGCCTTTGACTCAGTTCCCCACAGTTGGCTAGTAGCAGTTTTAAATATTTACCACATACATCCATCAATAGTATCCTTCTTGAAAAATGCAATGACAAAATGGCACACTGTATTGAAATTAAAGAATCCAAATATGACAAGTAACCCAATACAAATTCAAAGAGGTATCTTCAAGGAGATGCTCTTAGTCCGTTATGGTTTTGTTTGGCACTCAACCCACTTTCATACCTACTAACAGAAACACAGGCAGGATTTAAGCTAATGAAAGATGATGGGTCGCATTATACCCTTTCACATTTACTCTTTATGGACGATATCAAATTATTTGGATCTGAGAAAGAAGAACTGTTCAAATTAGCTGACGTAACGCAAATGTTTTCGAAAGACATTTGTATATTTTGGAATAGATAAGTGCAAAGTATTTTCTGTAAATAAAGGTAAAGTAGAATCTAACTCTTATGCTTTAAATACTGGAGATATAATAGAACCAAGAAGAAAATAATGGATACAAATACCTTGGTTTTCATCAGTCAAGACAGATACACTATAACCTAATAAAATCAGACTTAACCAATAAATTTACTCACAGACTTAATGCTATACTTAAAACAGAACTAAACTCTAAAAATACAGTTAAAGCAATAAATACTTACGCAATCCCTTTATTAACATACTCTTTCGGAGTTATAAATTGGTCCCACACTAGTTTGAAAAAATTACAACGCATTATTAATACAAGGTTAACATCACATAGACAACATCATCCCAAATCATGCATTCAAAGGTTAACCTTGAGTCGTAAATTAGGAGGAAGAGGTATAATTGACATAATTAATTTACACAATCAACAAGTGACAACCCTTCGGAAGTATTTCTATGAAAGATCTGAAAACTCCAATTTACACGAGTTCGTAGTTAACTCAGATCGGAAACTCACACCACTTAATCTAAGTGACGCAAATCTGCAAAAGAACGAATATGTTTTAGATAAAACCACAAAAATTCAGAATTGGATGCAAAAGTCTCTTCACGGTAGGCATATATCCGACCTGAACCAAACGCATATCGATAAAGAGGCGTCTAATAGCTGGCTCTGCAGGGGGAGAATTATTTCCGGAAACAGAAGGATTTATGATTGCAATACAGGACCAAGTAATAGCCACACGTAATTATAGAAAATTTATTACTAAAGAACCAAATTTGCCAACAGATTCATGCCAGTGCCACAGTTCCAGTGAAACAATACAACATATTATAGGTGCTTGCAAAACTCTCGTTAATACAGACTATAAACACCGTCACGACCAAATGGCATCAATTATCCATCAATATATAGCCCATAAATACAAATTTTTAGAAAAGGAAGTAGCTTATTATAAATATACACCGGCTCCAGTACTAGACAATACTAAATACAAAGTTTATTGGGATCGATCAATAATAACGGATAAAACAATCCATTACAATAGACCAGACATAACACTTCACAATAAAGAGAAAAAACATAGTTTACCTTATCGACATCGCAGTTCCAAATACCCACAATATACAGAGCACTATCAACGATAAACTAACAAAATATACAGATTTAGCCATTCAAATAAAAGTACAGTGGAAAGTTGATACCGTACAAATAGTGCCTATTGTAATATCTTCAACCGGTGTCATACCTAAAACATTACATAAAAGTCTACAAACTTTGCAAATACCCAAGCATAAAATATATTTAATGCAAAAAGTAGTTATCCTAAACACATGTCGTATAACGCGTAAATTTCTTTCAACCAGCCGTATCGCCACTTATTGATAGTAAACCAAACTATTTAACTTGACATCTTACCTTATAAAACTCTAACTTTAATTAATACACGCTTGGTTAACGCCCGCGTGATATTAAATAGCCTCATTTAATGAGAGATATACAAGCAATAAATAAATAATAAGAATAATAAAATATATAGTTTAAAAGCCTTTC
This sequence comes from Leucinodes orbonalis, assembly GCA_019425675.1. Lineage (NCBI taxonomy): Eukaryota > Metazoa > Arthropoda > Insecta > Lepidoptera > Crambidae > Leucinodes > Leucinodes orbonalis. The sequence continues at coordinate 27,481 of PQWD01009389.1, forward strand.
TCGATAAATAAGTTATCTAATACTAAACGAAAGTTAAAAATCGGACCAGTAGTTTCTGAGATTATTCAACCAAACAAACAAACTCTTTAGCTTTATAATACATATTAGTATAAATTGGTACTGACCAATCATAAAATACAATAGCCGCACGTAGAAAATCGAACGGGGGCGGACGATTCTTTAAAAGATCCTTATTAGGGCGGCGGCGGCGGCCAGATCTGCGACATGGAACACAAATGTTTTGCCATGCAACAGTATTTAACTTCATATTACCTTAATTTAATTTAATTGTTCCATGCAATGATCTAGTTCCCTGGTCGTTTGTCTAATAATTTTTTTTATTAGATGCAACGGTTTTCAACAAGGAATTTCATTATTTTTGTTTACAGCCTACAGCCTGTAAATATGAGCGCTCCGAGAAAAAAGCTCTCGGGAGCGGAATATAGGAAAAAGGCTAAATATAAAAAGTTGCAGGGAAAACTATGTGCAGATAATATAAAAAATTGGCTTCGTAGAGGGGATGACCCGTCAGTATCTGCTGCAACTTCCGAATTTGATATTGAGTTAAAGGATGTTTGTGGCAATTTGCTCGATCAAACGAATCAAGATTTATCACAAACTGATTTCACAGTGAAGACTTCTATATCTGTATCAATTTGTGATGAGCAACCTGAGCACCTTGAAGAAACAAAGCCAGTATACGAAAGATCTAAATCCCTGCACTCAGCTTCGGATGAATTGCGGGAAACAGGATTTGATTTGACGGACCCAGGCAATTGGCCAGGGGTCGAAAAAATGACTGACGAACAACGGTCTCTTTTTAGCAATCAGGCTGTGTTATTAGCAGAAAACCAACCCGAAAACATTGAATTTAAATCTACTGAACGCAATGGTAGACATTTAACATCTTCTTTGTGGTACAAGATGTTGTCTAATTGCGAAAGGGTTAAAAGATCATGGCTTATATTTTCTAAGGCAAAAACGCAGTTTTTTGTGCATGCTGCAAGATTTACCAAAAACCGACTTCCACCGCTAAATCTGCATTATGTTCTACAGGGTTCATTAATTGGAAAAAAATTTCAGAGAGATTAACCGAACACGAGACATCTCAAATGCACAAAGCGTGTATGATTAAGTGGAAAACACGGGTACAACAAATGAAATCATGCTAGGGTATTGATCAAGACATTGAGAAAGCAATACACTCAGAGAAAGAAAAATGGAGACAGATCCTGCGTATTGTTATGGACGCTGTATTGTATCTATCCACAAACTGCCTTTCATTTCGTGGATCCCAAGAAACTCCTAGCGATCTTTTCACGCAATATCCTCAGCCTAGTCAAGGTAACTTTATGAACTTAATTGGCCTGCTTGCCAAACATAATTCAACTCTTATGTATCTATTAGAACACTTAAAAAAAAGGACAAGTATCATATTTATCAAAGACAATACAGAATGAAGTAATTGACATAAGGGCAAAAACAGTAAGAAATAGCATTTTAAATGTGAATAAAGAAGCCAAATACTATACAATAATGTTCGACTGCACTCCAGATGTATCCCATACAGAACAAATGAGCCAGGTTATTCGATATGTAAAAATAACTGGTAATGTGTGTGAAATAAAAGAAAGTTTCATTGATTTCATAGAAGTTATCGGAAAGACCGGAGAGGACATTTGTCAACACATTTTAGAAAAGTTGGCAGTTGATGATTTAGATATTGGACAATGTCGAGGTCAATATTATGATAATGGGTCCAACATGGCCAGCATTCATAAAGGAGTACAAGCCAGGATTGCAGAAAGGAATAAGCTGGCTGAGTTCGTACCGTGTTTAGCTCACTCCTTAAATCTTGTGGGTGTCCATTCTGCCTTATCATGCCAGGAAGCCATTAATCTATTTGGACTCATTCAAAAAGTATATTGCTTTTTTGTTGGCTCCACTACTAGGTGGGACATTATGAAAAAATATGTAAAAACAAATTTAAAAGGAAGTAGTCAGACAAGGTGGTCGGCGAAACATTTTGCAGTGAATGCCCTATTAAACAATTTGCCAGAAATAGCGGAAGCCTTACAAGAAGTTCAGCAAACTTCTCGTGCTCCAGAAGCTAAATACGAGGCAGGTCATCTCTTAACTGCTATTAAAGATTTTAAGTTTATACTTAATTTAACAATTTGGGCGAATATTCTCCGCGAAATAAACCGAGTGAATATAGAAATTCAGAAAGAAGATATTATCCTTACCCGTTCTGTCGCACTAATGAACGGTCTGCTCAAAACTTTGCAAAATATGAGACAAAATCCAATGGAATATTGGATAAAGATGGCTGGAGAAGTTGCAGAAAAAATTGGTGTTGACCGTATTTTGCAAAACAAACGCATTCCGAAACGTAAAAAACATTTCGATGAAATGTGTGACTCACACTCCAACCTGTTCAACTATTTTCTAAAGAAATAATGATGGTATTTGATAGAATCATATCTGAACTTAAAATGAGGTTTGATTGTGTTACCCAGCTGAATTTAAATTTTTCTTTTCTTAATGGTTCTAATATTTTGAAAATGTCGATTGAAGAATTGCAAAAGTGTGGAGACGATCTGGCTCGAAAATATGAGCGAGATTTAAGCGCCGATGAATTCTGCCCGGAACTTTACGTCTTTAAAGAGCAAGGTCCGCTTTTATTTAGTAACATAGAAAAGGCCAACAGCTTTAATCTCCTGCAACAAATTTATGCGCTTGATCTGCATGATGCTTTTCCTAATATTTGTATTGCCCTGCGAATTTACTGTACGCTTCCAACCACATCCGCAAGCTGCGAGCGAAGTTTTAGCAAACTAAAACTAATAAAAAAATATTTGCGATCTTCCATGAGTCAGGAACGCTTAACGAGTCTTGCGATCTTAGCAATAGAAAACCGAATTGCACATCAGATAAATTACGATAAAGTCATAGATTTATTTGCTGAACAAAAAGCTAGAAGAGTAAAATTATAATTTCAATCCCACCAAAAACATTTCATGTGAAATGTTGCCAAGACGACCACATAAGGCTTTTCCTGTGAAGAAGATATCATATCCTAAGTAAATCTTCTGAATCTACACAGCCTATCTGTACCGACCCTAATTTCAACAAATACTACATAATCAGTAAACTGTAAATATTTAGTTATTAATCTTAAGTCAGTAACGAAACAACCAAGCCTTTATTTTACTTATTATGTAGATTTTGTTGAAATTACGGTCGGTAGAGTTAGGCTGTGTAGATTCAGAAGCTTGGCTCTACTTGAGATCTGATATCTTTTTCACAGGGAAGCCACATTTGGAAAGCCACATTTGGTCATCGTGGCAACATTTTACATGAAATATTTTTGGTGCTTTTTCAGTTATTTTTGTAATTCATCAGGCAGTCGTTTTAGCGTAATTCTTTTTTTGTTAAGATCTTATTAATAGCTTTTTAGTTACTGTCTACAGTCCCGTATAAACTTTTATGTCCTAATTAATAAAACTGCGAAAGTCTCATATAAACTCCTTCCCACATTTTAGGAGATAGGGGTGGAAGTTACAAGTTTAAGATTTTTTTTGGTTGTATACTAAACTTAAGTCGCATTCCAAATTAAAGCTTTCTAGCATTTCAGGAAGTGGCGAAACATTTTGATGATCATCAGTGTGTCAGTGACGAAATCGGGGTATTTAAGATATCAATAACATCTGAAGTATTCAAGTTATTCAATTGAGACTTTGTATGTTTTTATGTTTATTGATGACATAATATCCTGTGAATATGAACTGTTAGGAACGTAGGAAACCAACTCTATGACAGTTAAAAAATATGACGAAACACTTAGAGAAAAGGTAGGTAGTGCCGCTCTTGCAGTTAGCTTGGCTCGTCTTGGCGGGGGTACTGCCTTGCCCACAGAGAAAAAAGTGCAATATACACTCGCGTGCAAGTAAATCGACTCAAGCCTCAAGTGCGCATAAAAAGTGATATAACTAAAAAAATACTTATTTTACCTCTATATAATGTTTTACATAATTAAAGCCTAGTAATTAGGCTTTCAAATGGTAGCATAATATCAGTAATTTAAATAAACACTTGTACTTAGAATGCAACTGAACGCAACCTCCCGTAAACTGCTCTGCGCTCTATTCACAACTTGCGCGACACAACCCCCTATAAAACCCCCTGTAATCGTTTTTTTCTTATCTGTCGCTCATTAGACGTTGACCTGAACACATCTCTGCAAATTAAAGCCGTCATTTGAAGAAAATTATGGATACAACACCTGAAGAAGCCGCTCAAGTCGTTGCCCTGTTGCAAGAAGGGTTGAACCAGCGAGAAGTCGCTCGTCGTTTGAATATGAGTCAGTCCGCTGTCTCGAGAGTATACAGAAGGTTTCAAGAGACTGGTGCCTTCACTCGGAGGCCTAATACCAGCCGACGCCGGTGCACCTCGGAGCGTGACGACCGGTTTTTGGTCTCGACCTCTCTCCGAAATCGACATCTTACCGGCGTAGATGTGCAGCAGGAGCTACGTCAAGTTCGCGGGGTGACTGTCAGTCAGTGGACAGTTAGAAGAAGGTTGAAAGAAGCTAACCTTACTCGGAAAAGACCCGCTACAGGCCCGAAGTTGACCACAGCTCATCGTCAAGCACGCCTTCACTTTGCTCGAGAACATTTGGATTGGAGCATAGAGCAATGGCAGTCAGTCCTGTTCACAGATGAGACGAGGATGTGTCTCCATGGAAGCGACAGGAGAGGTCGGGTATACCGTCGTCCCGGTGAACGGTTTTCACAGTGCTGCTTTGTGGAAACCGTTGCATATGGTGGCGGATCTTGCATGATGTGGGCTGGAATTTCCTTAGAAGGCAAAACGGACCTTGTTTTCGTTCCTGGGGGAGGCCGGGGAGGAGGTCCGTTCTAGTTCATTTTTCCTCAGGCTTTCGGGGATGCCACAGACAGGTTCTATAGTCTCTTGGGTGATGTTGGCCCCAGCCTTTGCGAGTTCATCAGCAATTTCGTTGCCAATGATGTCAGAATGACCTGGTACCCATTTAAGTGTTATCCTATTATATCCTCCCAGGTCATTAAGTTTGGTCACGCAGTCTTTTACCAGCTTTGATTTTAGAGTGGTTGAGCTTAATGCTTTTAGAGCTGCTTAGCTATCAGAACATATTGTTATCTTTTGGTTGACACAGTTTTCCAGTCGATTCGCTTCCGCACATTCTATGATGGCGTATACTTCGGCCTGGAAGATGGAAGCGTACTTACCCAAGTTGGTGCTAATATTAGCTCTAGGTTGGTCTCTGTAGGCTCCACATCCTACTCTGTTACCCATTTTGGAGCCATCTGTGTACCAGATTTTGCTGTCTGTGCAGGTGTTGGGGCTTTGGAGCCATTCCTCCCTGCTCGGGAACTCCACTTTGTAGTGTTTAGTGAAGTTGAGTTCCGGCAGCATGACATCGCTTACCATGGGGGAGGGGCTTGGTAGCCTAACATATGTTTGGGGAGAAAAGCGGCCCGGCACATGCCGGTTACGCGAATAGGGACTGTGCGAACCTACAGGGACACGCGACGATGGCCCCCGCCGGCTGGGACGGAATCTCGGTTGTCGGTTTGTAGAGTGTAATTTTAGTGATTTAGCTATTTCGGCCGCCGATGCGGCGGCGACCGTGGTAGGGTCGTCAGGATCGTCTAGCACGTCCCGTGGACGCCGACGTTTACGCACGCAGCCCTAAGTCTAAATGAAGGTTCAAGTTACGTATGAACCACGGCGCTCCCGTGGCCCTACGCATGAACATGTTCTGAATGACTTGTAGCCTATGGACGTGTTTGGACGCAGCGTGTGCGAAAACCACACCGGCATACGTCATTATGGGCCTGATTTGCATCCGGTTTGTGTTAGACTTGAGTAAATATGATCACGTTTCTGAGTTTCGTAAGAAACTGAAATGGTTGCCAATTCGCCTTCGCCGAAATATGCATATACTATGTATGCTGTATAATGTACTTTTTCGTCCAACCGCTCCTGCTTACCTAAGGAAGCGTTTTAAGTTCCTTGGAGATGCACATCATCGTTACCCGAGATCGTCGGATACTTTACAATTGGAAATGCCGGCACACTCAACGAGTTTCACTGATATGTCTTTCACGGTTCAAGCAGCGCGTCTTTGGAATGCGTTACCTAATGACATAAAACGTGCTCAGTCCATTGGTAAGTTTAAAAATATGGTATACTAGCTTTTGCCCGCGCCTTCGCTCGCGTTAAATTCTCTATATCCGAAAAAAAATCATATATATACATATACATACATATATATATATACATACATATATATATATATATTTATATATATTCCTATGGCAGGAAGCGACGAGGCCGATGGACAATTTACATAAACATAAATCCCACCAAAAACATTCTGTAAAAAATCTAGCCAAGTCTCGATGGAGCTGCTTGATTATCTCTAAAAAGTAATGAAATCAAGACAAAGACGTGCAAGTCTAAGGTTCCTTACTGCGATTACTTTATTATTATGGTTGATGTTGTGTGACTTGACATTGAAAAGCGAATTTAAATACATCAAAATTTTAATGGACGTTAAAGTCATTTCAGACGATTTTGTGACACCCTTCAAATTCATGTACATTTTAATGTAAATTATTGCTACTCCCACTTCAAAAGGCGTGTTTAGTCTTTATTAAGATTAGCTACTTGTATATATAAACCAGTCAGTCAATAACACTGTTGCCACCTACTTATATAAGTTCCTGACTCAAAAGAGAAATTAACTGCAGTCTTATTATTGCAAATGAAGCAAAATGTTCGCTAGTAAACGTGTGTTACGAGTTAATCCAAAGTTATATGTGTGCGGTGATAACAAATTGAATATTTTTACAAGTTGTATGCGCCTCAGGTTCGAATTTTTAACATACGCTTTCTAATTTTCTTTATCTCTCTTCAACCCATTTCAGTCCAGTCTTGGACATAGGCTTTTATCATCCTGCCCTCCACCAGTGAACTTTAACAAGTCAGTCGGTCGGGCTGAAGGATGTTCTAATATACGGTTGCCAAGAAGCGGTCTCCTCTATAGAACTCATTTGCTCCATCGGTCATCGGTTCTGTGATTTGCGAGAACGGTCCAGTGTCAATTCGACCTGAAGATCCGGCGAAGTACTCTTTGAATAACATCATCTTTTTGGTAAAGCCATGCAGAGTGATACCATACCACGGCCTCACGACAAACCGACTTGAAACAACGCAAGCATTGTGTTTTCTTAGGCATGTGGCCTTAGTCGAATTTGAAGATTATAGTCTCTACATACACATCATTTTGGTTATGTTATGTTTATCATCATCATTACGTTTTGGTGCGGAGCCATATACATAAGGTCATCCATTGATCGAAATGATATACCATTGAGGTTAATTTAAATCTGGTACTCCTACGACTAAAATCCCTACTTACTTAGTCATCATTACATTGGACGACGACATGGTGTTGTGGTTAAGACGTCTGCTACTACACCAAGGGTTGGGTTCGATCTCCGGGCAGTACAAACATTTGTGTGCATGAACATGTCTGTTTATTAAGGTCTGGGTGTTTTCTATGTATAACATACATATTGTATGTATTTACAAAAAAGTGTATATTAGTATGTTTATCCGTTGTTTAGTACCCATAATACAGGCTTCGCGCTTAACATAGGGCTACATGTCGCTGTGTGAATGTCAGTGGATATTTATTTATTTATTATTAGCATCAGCAACAGTTAAGCCGTCACTTCTATTTAAATGAAAGACAGTATTTGAACCACAATCCGCCATCTACAAATAAGTTTAATATTGTTCAGCACACCCCTTTCATTAATACTATTAGTTTTTTATCGTTATCCTTAACGACACGTATGACTTTGAAAACTGTATCTCTGACCACAGGGAGCATTCAAGTATTACATAACGCAATTTGTGAAGATTTTTGATACATTGATTGATTTTTTTACGAGACCCCCCCTCCACCCAAATTGCGTTACGTATTACTTGAACGCTCCCACATGATAAATGGTTGAATATACAAAGCAATAGAAACAAAAATGTTTGTTGAAAACTTTAGATCGCTGAGCGGTCTGATCACATTTTTTCCAAATTTAATTCAGAAGTCAATGCTAATGATGTTATCGTTTGAATCCCGACAAGATTTGGAGAATAAGCATATTTTATTTTTATTAGGAGAAAATCATACTGGGTACTACCTTATGGAAAATATAAAGAATTGTATTTATATATTCGGATAAAAAAAATAATGAATACTGTAATATTTTTAGGAATGCCAATTTATCGAAGACTATGTCGACCTCAGCTTCACAAGATGTCACTGAAAAACAAAAATTCCTTGCAGTTTTTCCTGAAGTAGTTGCAGATGCGGTCAAAGTTTGTAAAGAATTTGCCAACTCCCCAATGCTTGAACCATGGGTGAAAAATGTATGTGGAAAGAATTATATTACCTTCTTATATCAATCACTAAGTATAAAACAAGTCGTTTTTTGTCTCTATGTCCCTATGTGCGCCTAAATCTTTGAAACTTCGGATTTGATACGGGGTTTTTTTAATAGATAGTGATTGAAGAGGGAGGTTTATATTTACTAGATGGTAGACTTGATACTGAGTCGTCTAGGTAGGTACACCGCAATGCCAGATATCATCCCATAAAAGAGGAGTGTTATGCACTTTTGTGTTTTAGGATGAGGGCACCGTAGCTAGTGAAATTATCGGGTATAAGAGACCTAACATCTGTTGTCTCGGGTGACGGGCGCAGTGCGGCATTGATGGATAATAAACTATCAATCAGTTGTTGGTTTCCTTTCATGCCGCTCTTTCATGGTCTGGCGTATCACTTACCATCAGGTGAACGACCAGACCGTCCTCTACACTTATAACATGAAAAAAAGTATAATAATGTTACGAGGGGTGCCGGATAAATTATGCCAAACACGAGAAAACAGGTAACAAATTTATTACTAACCACATAATTACACACAATACTAATAACACTTACACTCTCACTAATTAGTCAATTAACACACGCACTATAATCCGTAATTAACACTGCACACTATAACACAACACTTGTTGAGTCCGTATAACGTTCGCATACACACGTTATCGCTTTATCACTCGCTTCTTCCCTGTAGTCGCAGGTACTTCGCTCTTCGTTGCTCTTGAGTAGAACACAAGACTGCTGGCGCACCCATCGGTCCGCCTATAACCTGTCCGGCCGCTGAGCTCGAAGCGTCGACGTCATTCTACATAGTTCGCGAAATATCTAGAACATGCTAGACTCTTTGCTATTTGACAATTCGCATGTTATACTCTATGATGGCTAACGTCACATATTAGCCGCCATATTTAATGTCATTGTAATTACGTCCATTCATAACACTGCCCCCTTCCAAGAAATGCTCGTCCGAGCATTATCTCCTTAGAAACGCGCTAATCGATCAACATGAACAATCTTAGATGCTCCTCGTGGGTGCTTGCGTATGCGGTACCTGACGTCGTTATTTTGGTTCAACTTGGTAGGTCCATCCCATTTTTTTTTATCATTCCATCTAAATGGGATGGACCGTCATCATCCGTCATCATGATGATGACGGTCATCCCATTTAGCTTGAAGTTTGGGAGACTCTCTTTGCTTCGAAGTGGGTTTGTAGCCATACTAATGAACCTTCTTCAAACCTTGACTGTCGAACATGCTCATAATATGTCATCATCTATCTCTAAATCACTTACGTAATCGTTATACGAGGTATCAGGAGTATTCCGTAATAAGGTCAGCAGGCAACCTTAATTCTCGACCGAAATTTGCAAACGCTGGGGTCACTGATGTGCTTTCATGGATAGCGCTTCGGTAAGACAAGAGGATGGCTGTATATGCTTATCCAGACCTTCTGTCTGCTATCTAAAACTTTGCAAGTATCTTCAAGTTTGGTTAAAACGCTCTACCATTCCATCCGATGTGGGTGATAAGAAGTTGTTCGTGTCTTGTGGCACCCATTAAATAAATAAATAAATTAAAATTCTTTATTGAAACATTACATGACAAGTCTCCTGAAAACTTCGATTTGAAGTTTCTTCCTTGGTCGTGTGGATTTCTAAGGGTACCCGAACCGACAAAGACTTCTTGAACGAGCTGTGTCGCAACTGTAGTAGCTTCTTGATTAGGTTCGCGAAAACTCAGCCATTCGTGAAATAGTCCATGACAACCATGAAGTATTTGTTGCCGCTCACTGACGGGAAACGGCCCGCCACATCTAATGCTATACGAACGTATGGATGAGGCCCACATTGTATTATTGCATCGCCTCGGCTGCGTGTATGTGGTCCCTTTACAGCAGCGCAGCTAGTTCATTTGCGACACCAATCTTCAACATCAGCCGACAGTGAATCCAATAAAATCTTTCACGAATTCTCAGTAAAGTCCTTTTTACTCCCAAATGGCCGCCGGAACATCCATTGTGATATAGCTGCAATACTTCCGGTACTTTACTTTTCGGAACCACCATTTGTAGATGACAGTTATCACCGCGAGTACTTTCCCATTTTCGGCAAAGGACGCCACCTTGGATTCAAACAGCAAACTATTCCATTGTGCCCAACAACTCTTCGTGACTGTCGTAAAGTTGACCTCCATTCATCGCTGGGAACTTCTTCTTTGGCTTCTTGCCGAACACAGTGCTTGCAATCCTCGGAACAAGGTCTTCTTGAGAGCGCGTCGGCGTTACCATGTGACTTTCCGCTTCAATGTTCTATCACAAAGTCAAACTCTTGAAGTAATTCAATCCATCTCGCCACCTGTCCTTCAGGATTCTTAAACTGTAAAAGCTATTTTAATGCAGCATGATTAGTGCGTAGACGGAACTTACGTCCCAACAAATATTTGTTAAAGTGCTGTAAAGTCTTAACCACAGCAAGAAGCTCCCTTCTGGTGACACAGTAATTTCTCTCTGGTTTGGATAAGGCCTTACTAAAGTAGGCAATCACAACTTCATGCTCTCCTTTCCGTTGCGATAATACACCACCAATTCCAGTATTACTGGTATCTGTATCGACGATGAATTCATTATCTGTATTAGGGTAACCTAAAATCGGTGCGTCACAAAGATTGTGATGCGTTGAAGAAACTCAACTCGTGGAATGCATTTTCACATTGTTCATCCCAACAGAAGGTTGTTTCTCCTCCGTTAGCTTGTGCAATGGTCTGGCAATATCCGCAAAATTCTTGACAAAGAGCACAGTCCAAGGAAAGCTCTGACTTGGGTCTTGTCTTTTGGTACTGGCCAATCTTGCACAGCCTTAATCTTCTCAGGATCTGTTTGCACTTCATCTTGGGAAACTACATGACCAAAAAAGCTTACTTCCCGCCGAAAGAATGAGCATTTCTTCGGGTTCAGCTTTAAATAATCACGTCATCTAAGTAGACTAGACAGGCGTCTCCAATCAAGCCAGTAAGCACTAATTCCATTAATCTCTCGAAAGTAGGAGGAGCGTTGCACAAACCGAATGGCATGACCGTAAATGTCCATAAACCTTTGCCTGTTGGCCAGTACCCGCTCTTCAGGTCTAACGTGGTAAACCACTTCATTCCTGTCAGCGTGTCCAGCGTGTCATCGATTCTCGGAAACGAGTAGCTGTCCTTTTGTAATGTCGTTTAATCGCCTATAATCTACGCAAAACCGTAGGCTACCGTCTTCTTCTTCACAAGGACAGCAGGTGAACACCATGGGCTAGACGAGGTTCGATGACGCCATCTTTTAGCATCCCATCAATCATGGCCTCAACCTCCTTTTCACGGCCACTGGTAATCTTCTCGGTCGCTGGCGGATTGGTGCCTCGTTGCCAGTATTAATTTTGTGTCTTACCAACCCAGTTTTCCCAATATCCGCATCATTTGTCGAGAAAACGTCGCTATACTTGACCAACATTCCTTCGGCCATCCTTCTTTCTTCCTTCGTCAAGTACTGTTGACATTCCTCAAAGACAGTAGAAACATCAATGCCTGAGTCGGGTCTTTTGCCAGATCTGGGTAGATCTTCACATCGACGCAGCCACGCTACTCCGTCACAAGTGCCATGATGGTACCCTTCTTAAGTACTTGTTCCTCAACGGAAGGGTTTAATACACGTACCGCTGCAACTTTCCTTAATTTCACAAGACTTCGTGCCATCTTTCACGTGTTAGATGATTTGAACTTTCTATAAGCACACATCGATGTTCTTTGCCAGAATAATGTGGTAGGTGTACTGGAACCATAGTTTCGGACCTAGGTAATAGCACTGTTCTTCGTAAACAGTACACATTTCCAGATAAAGCGCCTTCCATCATTAGTTCTTCTGTGCCAGATTTCATAACACCTTCATTGATATCGATCTTGCAGTCATGATTTCGTATAAAATCTAGGCCCAATATGCAATCATCGACGATATCTGCTATGATGATTCGATGTCCATACCTGTGTTGCCTAACCTGAACTCCACATTTCTGCAGCCATGCACGGGCAGATGCTGGCCAGTAGCTGTTACCAGTTGAAGATGGTCGAAGTTCTCGCTGCCCCCAAGAAGACGATTGCTAATTGAGAACTGACGACCGTACGTGAAGCACCAGTATCCAACGTTAACCTGCACTATATCCCGTTGATTTCACCTCTTATTATCAGACTGTTCCCGTCTTGAGCTTGGCGAATCGAAATCTTCGGGGCTCGACGAACACCAGCGAGCACCCGCCCCACGGTCCTGGCGCTTATTCCCTGTTGATGTTGGGCAGTTGTATTTGCCGCCCTTTCTTCTCGATCTTCAGTCTGCCCGACGCTAATTTGTTTGCGGCAGTTCAAGCGGAGATGGCCTTGGCCATTGGCTTAGCGAGCTTCCGTTGGTGATCTTTAGCTCCTTTACTTCCTTCTTGACGTCGGCAATCTCATCGAAAGCTTCTGTGATCCGTTTCTCATGGTGGCCTATTTGCTCCTTTACTTCCTGAAGATCCTTCCCAAACTTGCTATGGATGTCCTTGATAAGGAGCATTTGCTCTTCTTGTCGCCGAGCCTGCTTTTCCTTATCTGCCTGGAGTTGCGTCTGTAACAGTCTCGTCTGTTCCTGCTGTCGGCGAGCCTGCTCCTCCTTATCGGCCTGGAGTTGCTCTTGTAACAATCGAGCTTGTTCCTCTTGTCGGCGAGCTTGTTCCTCCTGTTGGCGAGCCTGTTCCTGTAGCAACGCCACCAATGCAGCCATATCAAAAGTGGACGCTGCAGAGGCCGTAGATGATCCCGGCACACCTTCTTCTATTGCAGTCGCTGGGCTGCCCGATGATGTCGACTCTTCAAACCGGCTTCTGTCCATAGCGGCTTGTCGCTGGTTTTTAGTACGAACAACGTCCGTATCTTCCTTCGGTTGCACAGGCATAACTTTCCCACTTCTGACAACAAATGTTACGAGCTGGGGGTTCCAGATAAATTATTGCCAAACACGAAGAATAACCCGGTAACACACTTTATTAACTTACCACTATAAATTACACACAACACTAATAACACTTACACTCTCACTAATTAGTTAATTAACACACGCACTATAATCCGTAATTAACACTGCACACTATAACACAACACTTGTTGAGTCCGTATAACGTCCGCACACACACGTTACAATCACTCGTTACCTCTTCTCACTCGACGATCCCTTAGATATCGCTTTATCACTCGCTTCTTCCTTGTAGTCGCAGGTACTTCGCTCTTCGTTCGCTCTTGAGTAGAACACAAGACTGCCGGCGCACCCATCGGTCCGCCTTATATACCTGTCCGGCCGCTGAGCTCGAAGCGTCGACGTCATTCTACATAGTTCGCGAAATATCTAGAACATGCTAAACTCTTTGCTATTTGACAATTCGCATGTTATACTCTATGGTGGACTAACGTCACATATTAGCCGCCATATTTAATGTCATTTTAATTACGTCAATTCGTAACAATAACATTAATTAAATAGTCGAGAAAAACTGCTATTTTTGAGGTTTCTACATTGCAACCTCAGGCTGAACCCTACAAGATTTATGAAAACAATGTACTGAGTATTGTTTCATTATTACTTCATTATGGATATCCCACAATAAATTTTTTGACATTTACTTTTTACGACAAATAATGGCTAGTTTCGAAGTGATTTTAACCAATACTTACAGCATTAATCCTTATCCAATTAATACCTAAATCCATAGATTTAAATATACTAGATAAGCAACTTGCGCGTCAATACGTTCCCACCGCACATATGATCACAATCATATGCCCGGGTTGCATCAAATCAGTACTCAGCACAGAGTACGTTTTTATATACTAAAATAGAGACCAATCTTGGATAGAAAATAGGCAATCGCATAACTAGCGCCATCTGTTGCAGTAATTTGGATACTTTCCAGGAACAATGTACAGTCGCCATCAGATATATATGAGCAGACAAGGTGACCAAATACATCTGAACAGTTCAAAATTTCAATAACTTCTATACAGTACAAGTTACCATAAATATCTAAACAGCAACCGCTTCATTAATATCTGAGCAAGTGCCTGTCAATAACTTCTATACACACAAATTTTCAATAATATCTGAACACTCAAAATGTCAAGTGTTACTAAGGAGATTAACCAGTGTTTATCTGCTTAGTTACACTTGACATTTCTTAACTGCATGACATTAAAAGAACAAGCATCAATCACTACTGTAAGCGTTTAAGTCACGTCAACAACTACGTCTCCGAGTATCCTCATTGAACCACTACTTTACATACTCTTTGGAACCACTGCTCGGCTGTCTGCGCAAGTGGGGATGGTCAGTCTCGGCTCTTGCTTAGCTCGGTTCAGTTAAGAAAGACTCTAGAAAGTTAATTCGATACTGGATTAATTATTATTAAGAAACTGTTAATGAACTAGTGTGATAATATTTTTTTAGTAGGTTCAGCCGAAGCAAACACTGGCGTACCATCCTTTACAGGATCCATTTCGCCGCATTTTCAGGCCCCAATTTGAGAACCTTTGGATAATACCAGAACGCTGAAATTTTTGTCATTTAGTAAGATATAATAACTTACTTTAAATCCAAAACTCAAGTCTGTAGGTCATTTAGTTCCGACGTTAAGCAAAAGCAAAGTTTCGCATTTTCGACAGATAGACACTTACTCCCTCATGATCATCAAAATAAGATATCTTTACAAGTAATAAATTAAAGAATGTTCAACGGCCAAGTCACACAACATTAACCATAATAATAAAGAAATCGCAGTAAGGAACCTTAGTCTTGGCACGTCTTGATTTCATTACTTTTGAGAGATAATCAAGCAGCTCCATCGAGACTTAGCTAGATTTTATACAGAATGTTTTTGGTGGGATAGGCCTTACTCGTCTACGCGGGTCTAGTGCGGGTTGGCTGACTTGACGCACAACATTTGATTCTCTTCATTTGAATCTTCGATGGTGTGCGATGGTTTCCTCGCGATGTTTTTCTTCTGCGTTAAATAATGCTTATTATATAAATAAAAAATAACATCCACTGACATTCACACAGCGCCATCTTGCCCCAAGTTAATCGTGAAGCCTGTTTATTATTATGGGTACTAAACAACGGATAAGCATACTTATATCCTTTTTTTGCAAATACATATGTACATATCATACATAGAAAACACCCAAATTATTATAAACAGTTCATGCATACAAATGTTTGTACTGCCCGGGGATAGAGCCCGGTATAGCAGCCGACGTCTCGACCATTGTTTACCAAATGGGTCGTCAAACAATAATTATAGTACTAATAAAAACTGTAATATCAGTATATATATATACTTATAAAGCTGAAAAGTTTGATTGTTTGTTTGAACGCGCTAATCTCAGGAACTACTGGTTTTTCTTTCGTTTTAGATAGCTTATTAATCGAGGAAGGCTATAGGCATATAGTCTTCACGCTACGAGCAATTGAAGCGGAGCAGCAATGCATAATGTTTCAAAATCGGGGGGATTTTTTCATGCTTGGAGCTTCCGCTGCGTACGGGGCGTAAACGGTTAAAGTCCCGCAAAATTCATGAATGAGAGTATTGTTTCCCTTTTAAAGGTCTACAAAAAAGTCCGCGATAGCATATGTCTTATCTTATAAGGTTAGCCCCCTATAACATATTTTTTGCTAATTTTTTTCTAAAATAATGCATCATTTGCAAAGGAGTTTTCATAAATATGATAATAATCTATAGGGGGTGTTGGTGCGTGGTTGTTTGTGTAGGGAATCTTCAATTAAACTGCCGCTTGTTCACACCACTATTATATTATAATAATATTTAAATTTACAAATTATATGGCAATGCAAGAAAAGAATGTTATAAGAAAAGCGCGGGAAATTATCTGTTGCTAAGCGGGGGAAAGGTATGTATGTAGCGTGCGACGTTGTCGGGCTCGGGTCCTCTCTCGTACTGGTGTTGGCCGGCGCTGTCCGAGCGCGGCCGTCGGGAGTCTTCGGGTCGTCGGCGGTGGTCGGCTCGCGTTGCAGGATTCCCGATGTAGCGTCGGCTCGTGTTGCTACGCAGACTGTGCGGCGGCGGAGCTCGCGCCTTCGGGAGTTCGGCTTGTCGGGGATGTTCGGCTCGCTGTTGCTACCCAGGCTGCGTGTACACCTTGTGCGCCGCTATGCGATGTTAATAATGTTGATGTTAAATTGTAAATGTATATTTGATTGCTATATGATTGGAATGTTTTGATTATTGTTTATTTGTATATGGCGTGATATTTATGTATATATAGAGTACTGTATAATAATATATATATTAAATGTTATAAATATTTTATATAGTAAAGTATATATGTAATGTAATATGTGGGATCCCCACAAATCCTTATCCAAATAAATACTTAGTTTATCACAAGTATTTCATTTTAAACAAAGTTGCCCTTTACATCATTCAACTTAATTAATATCTTATGAGATAACGCAGTTTTAACTCACCTATATAAACAAGGTAGCGGGTTTAAGAGATCGTTAGGCCAAAGTATTTCACGCGGAAGAAGTCGCACGCTAAAGCTAGTTAAACTGATATTACGATAACTGCGTATGTCCTGTCTCATTGTTCATCTATAATTAGGTTCTGTTGTGAACAACTTATGAATTTATCGAACTGATAAAAAATACTGTCCACTGAAAATTACTAATCGGACACCTCCTATGTCATCATGGTCTCCTAGTACTTATAATAGCTATGTTGTGTTTGAAGATTGAAAAGTAATTTAAGAAACATTATTGTTATTGTAGAGTTAATTGAATAATAAAGTTTAATTTTTTAGAAGCAAAACTTTATTACTCAATTAAAAAAAGTGTTTAAAAAAAAAACACTCTTCCCAGGGGGACTAGGGGAGAGTGGGATTTTATTTTGGAAGGGGGGGGACAAAGCGAGGGGTGACGAGCAGGAAGGACTCAAACAGGCTACTTGAAATTTGCTAATCTGGTAGTATGTAGCTGGCATTACTTCAATCCACAGACATCCGAATATACAATTAGACTGGACAAGCCGCCAAGTTTATAGGCAGTCCCCAGTGTCGCAATTTCTTTTCGGTTCTTACCTGTGAAAAGTTATAATATTTCTTGGTAAATTTACTGATTCATTACGATGATGGCATGTTACAATTGTACAGGATGGCATTTTGGGAAAAAACGGTAATTTCTTCTAATATTCGTGCGTCTTTTCTCGTCTCACAGAGCGTAAACTGGCAGCCAGTGTATGCTCGTTGAGCTTACATTTGTCGCACTTAAAAACGCGGCTTGTCCCATCTCCTGTATTGGGAAATCTGTGCTTCAATCTTAAAAATTATAAATCAATCATATAAAAATATTAGTATTCTAGTGGTAACAACTTTCGGCTGCGTGACACGGAGGTTTTGGGTTCGAATCCCGCGGGGTAACGTCACTTTGTGCGATCGTTTCTATGTAGTTCATTCCAGGCTGAATCACCAAAAAGGGCACATTAAGCTTCTCTAAAATGATTTAAATATCGAAACTGTCGAAGAAAAGTTGTAGAAATATTGTGACTTTTTAACTATTAATTGAATTAAAATCTTTTTGGATAATACATGTATTAAAAATGAGATGACGCTGGCAGTTTATAAAAGTTTGAAGATTTTACTCTTGTCATCACTAATTATCTACTGCAATTACAAATACAAGCAAGTATTGCGTCAGTGGCTCATTGGTTGGTGTGGACTGTTGCCCTCCAATCTGGACGGTGCGGGTTCGATGCCTGCCAATCCAATGTCCTTTCAAATTTTCGAAATTATAATTATTTATATGTACGTTTCGCCGAGACCAGTGAACTGGGGTCCTTCTGATGCCACACACTTATGAAGTGGCCATCGAAGCTCATGAAGCTCTTGCTGTATCTCTCGATATCTCTAAGGCATTTGACAGAATTTGGCACGTCAGCCTTATTAGCAAGCTTCCTTAATTTGGTTTTCTTGATGGCCTTTGCACCTGGATATCAAATTTCCTGAGTTTCTGAGTAAAATAGTCTTTCATGGCTACTGTTCTGACCACCAGGCTATCGACACCAGTGTTCCTCAGGGTTCGGTCCTATCCGCAACTTTTATTCTTAATGCACATAAATGATCTGCTTATGCCCGGTATTGGGTACGCAGATGACGGACACAAATCTACCGGATGCAAGGGCAGGTGAGGTAGGAATCCAGTCTTGTCGAGAGGCTATGGTGAGCCGTGTGGACGCATCCCTTCAAGCAGTATCCTCTTGAGGTGATGTTTATCTAAACTTGCTTGAAAATTTGAACTTGCTTCGACTTTCCGGAATCTAGCTGTTAAATAATACGCCTTAGGCGACCCTACTTTGGCTGATGCTTAACTGCAAATCCTGGAGTAGCGTCGTAGAGTTGCATTGCACTTGGATTTATACAGGTTATTTTCGGTGAGCGTGCAACGAATAACACGAATTAATTCCAGGAGACCATTCACCACCGGGAGACAAGTCGCAGGCGAGCATTCCGTTCTTACGTGGTCGACATTCCATGTATCTGCACAATCCGCTTTGGTGCCTCGTTTCTAATGTGCACTGCAAAGAAATTTAACTCGTTGCCTCCTTGTGTGTTCCCAGAACATTACTACCTGGCACTTTTTAAGGCAAGCGTGAAAAGACTGTTTCTAGACAGGCGTGGTCCATCTTCGACCGTATCATCACATACCATCAGGTGAGATGACGGTCAAATGCCTGTCTATAGAAGATTAAAAAAATATCCGACGCTTATTAGATAAAGGAAAACATCAAGACGAAACCAGCGCACGCCTGTGAAAAAATTGAAGGTTGTGCGTGAAGTCAGCTAATGGACGACCACGAAGGCCTAAATATACTAAATGTGTAGGCGCAAGTCCCTAGATGGGGTCGTATAATGGGCTGATGATGATGATGAACTTACTAAATAATTATTATCACATTAAGTCATTAACAGTTTCTGAATAATAATTAATCCAGTATCATATCGATTATCCAGAGTCTTTCTTAACTGAACCGAGCTAAGCCAGAACCGAGACTGACCATCTCCACTTGCGCAGATAGCCGAGCAGTGTTTAATGAGGATACTCGGATGACGTAGTTGTTGATGTGACTTATTCTTAAAACTAGCTTTTGCCCGCGGCTTCGTCGCATTAAATTTGGATAGCACGGTACTTTCATTTATCACTATGCATAGGATTTCCCCTCCCTCCAACTTCAAAGGTTTCGGGGTCAATTTCTTTTTTTAAAGCTAAAAATATGTTATAGCGAGCTAACCTTAAAAGATAGACATATGCTCTCGCGGACTTTTTTGTAGACCTTTAAAAGGAGAACAATACTCTCATACATGACTTTTGTGAAACTTTAACCGTTTACTCAGCGTACGCAGCGGAAGCTCCAAGTATGAAAAAATACCCCCTATTTTGAAACATTCTTCATTGCTGCTCCGCTTCTATTACTCGTAGCGTGATGATATATAGCCTATAGCCTTCCTCGATAAATAAGCTATCTAACACTGAAAGAATTTTTTAATTCGAACCGGTAGTTCCTGAGATTAGCGCGTTCAAACAAACAAACAAACTCTTCAGCTTCATATATTAGTATAGATTTGTCATATCAAATGAAAATAATCATTATACGCCCACAGTAGTGATTGATTTTATCTTGTTCTTTTAATGTCATGCAGACAAGAAATGTCAAGCGTAACTAAGCAGATAAACACTGGTTAATCTCCTTAGTAACACTTGACATTTTGAGTGTTCAGATATTATTGAAAATTTGTGTGTATAGAAGTTATTGACAGGCACTTGCTCAGATATTAATGAAGCGGTTGCTGTTTAGATATTTATGGTAACTTGTACTGTATAGAAGTTATGAAATTTTGAACTGTTCAGATGTATTTGTCACCTTGTCTGCTCATATATATCTGATGGCGACTGTACGTATATAGGTAGCTATCTATTAATATGTTTTGGTATTTATAGATTGGGATTCATTCCTAAATGAACAATGAAGGATTTACGCGCGCTATTGTATTGTAGGAATATTACAAATTTACAAATTTTAAAAAATAGAATGATGCTGTAATAGTAAAATATGCGCCTAAATGAGTTCATTGATTCATCTAGAGAAGTAAGAACCTGCCTGGATGAAGAAAATAATAATCAAAAATATTAGTTAAATCATTTTTTATTTCTTTTAAAACATGTGGTATAATACTTTTGTGCTTTTATTTGTAAAATGTCCTCGTCGTCATCCACTTTTCTTTTTCCTGCTAATATTTTGTTTATATTTTTACAGTAATTGTGTGTATACATTTTAATCATAGTAACTGTTATAATGTTTACGTTTTTATCTTTGTGAATGTTACAATCAATGACATTAAAATTACATAAAAATATGATTGACATTTTCATAATTTCTTTAATATCATTCTTGTGCAAATTTTCTTTTAAAACTATATTTAAAATATCTTGAATGTTAGATACTAATTCAACTAAAAGTGGATGTGGATAAGAGAGCCAGCGACGACCTGCATATTCTCTATAATTTATATAATCAATAGGGTTGTTTGTTGTTAAGCATTTTGTGCAGTTAGAGCAAGACTTGAACACTTTTTTTAACTTTTTAAGGACATACCCTGATATATATTGCAATGGTGCAATTGCGCGGGGGTCATTTTCTTTTTCCTTAATGGGAATAAAATTTATGTCAAAAAAACTGTCAATGTTTATGCAGGTCGTCGCCTTTTCCTCTTGGCTGTTATCATCGACGACGAGGGCATGCAAGGCATCACAATAATCCCCTTCACAGTTTCTGCCCCGAGTTTGGACACTATTTAAATTATTTATTAATAAAGTTGTGAATGAAGACTCAAATTGGTCGCATGTGGGATTATTGTTGCGGCACCCCTGGCTTCTAATAGCCCCAAAGAAATTTTCCAAGGGATCTTGGTTAAGATGCCGCATCCAAACTGAAGTTATCCCATAATTGATTGCTAAGTTTTTGACTAATATTTGTATACCATTCAGTGTCCAAACCCAATTGGCAATAGTGGGTACTTTATCTTCTTTACCTGAAGATATTTATAAATTTCATGCTATTGAACATTTTTTGGCTTCTGCCCAGTTTTGTGGTGAGACGACCTGGGCGTCACTGGTCCTAATAAAGGTTTTGCTTGCTTATTTTCATAAAGCTGCCATTCACGGAGTCAAATGTATCATCCATGAACATCAGCAAATCCGCAGTGTCCTTGCACTCTTCCGATAATATTCCTTTGTCTGAAAACAAAAAAATTGTGAAGCAGGTTGTAAAAAATCAATAATTCAAAGAAAACACTGAAATGCTTTAGCAATAAACTATAATTAAGAAAAAACACAACAAATACCTGCAAGATATCCCATATTGGATGCAACAGTGCGGCTAAATATTTGGCTAGCAAATTTGACTTTCATTTTATTAATTTTTTGGGCCTGCACATGTTGGTCAGTTAATTTTGGAATTAAGCGGATGCCTTTGTATCCCGGGTTTTCTTTTTGGAGGTCTTCCAAATGGGACCATTTCGCGGTCTTGGATACATTATCTTTAACGAAAGTTAGATTTTTTGTAAGTAAATTGTTCCTCATGCCTTTTAGCAGGTGAGGGGGATCATATAAACATACTATCTCATTATTATTAATATAATGTTGGGTTTTGTGTCTTCTCCCCTTCTTAAATATATTCCTTGTGTTTCATTAATGAGTAAATTTAGGGCATGTCTGTTATTCGTGCCTTGGTCACATACTGTTGCCATTACTTGAAAGCCCACCTTTTGCAATTCTGTTATAACTGTTTTTATCTGCCTAGCCAATTCAGGTCCCTTGGTAGCACTTCTTGAAAAGGTATATAAAAGTGCCTGTTTATAATTTCTTATTAATCCCCGGATCATGAACACTTGAGCGTGGTCGGCAAATTCTGGTTTCCGTTCAACTCCATTGTCTATAAACCCTGTAATTTTGTCTTTCCTTTCATGAAACATGAGATGGGGTTTTAAAGACACTTCGTCAAATAATATAACACATAGTTTGTCTTCCTTAGACATGTTTACAGCTCGCTGCTGTAGTTGCGCAAAAATTTTGTTATTAATGCCTGGTCTTATATTTGATTTTTGAATAAGTTTTACTAGAGTTTGAGGGCTTGGCAATATAAAAACTTTTCGCAAAAATCGGTAAGCTTTAGCACTTTGTTTTAAAATGGTTAAAGCCACAATTTTTTCATTCAATGTAAAACGGCGCCCCTTTTCCTTTTTTTTAATTTGGCGGAATTGCATGAAAATTAATAATCTCGCGGCATGAGACAAATTTTCTAATGTTTTTAAAAACCATGTGTTCATTGCTAATTTTTTGGCTGCTTTTATTTCATCTGTTTGTTTATGTAATTTATTTTTTGATTTGTACAGATTTATTTTCATAGAAATAATTTTCTTGTGAAGTTCTCTTTCTGCAGTTGTCATAAACAGACGTTTGGTATATTTTTTTACTGACTTAACTTTAGTCATCACAGGTGTTTCTGTAAAAAAGGATTTCAATTTTAGTTCTTGTGCAAATAACCATGCACTTGTCGCAGTTGAGGCATATTATTTTACAGCCATATGAAATATAATTTAAAAACATACTTATTATTTCTGTGGACTTATTATCTAGTTGTGGGTCTGCAGGCAAAGCTATTTTGGTTGGCTCTAATATCTTATTTGACTCCAACTTCTTAATCACTGGATCTGAGAATTGGAAAGAGGAAGAAAATAAATTATACAAAATTGAAAATCTAAAATCTAAAACTACATGTGCAAAAGATAAAAATATAGAGGTTTTAATTTTATTGTCTAATAACATTATCATACAGTTTTTAAATTGCTTATTGTCATCTTTATCATCAATTTTCATTAGATCCAAAGACAACACATGTTTTTCAGAATCTAAAAAATTAGTAAGATCTTTAAGAGCATATTTTACAAATAAAACTAGGTTCTCTGTGGTCAAGCAGTGTAATCCACTGGCTTTTAACCTAATGAACTGGTCTTAGGTTCAACAAATAATGCAAAGGCATTAAAAATTATGTATAAATCATGAATGTCTAAAATATTAATTTGTTCAATAACATGCACAGTGTAAATGGTACCAACCAATATTTTCTTTTTCTATGTTAATATGAGAGGCAGAGGTGGATGGAAATGGCTCAGCTTGCTGACCTAGAGAAAAAAACAAATATATTTGACATTTACAATAAAAGGAAAAACAGTGTTTCTAATGTATATTATTTATGTCATAAAGTTAATGGGACAGTAAGTTAGCTCTCCTGGTGCTGATACACCTGACCTGACGGATGCAATGTTGGCGAAAATAATAACAGACGTCATCCAAGACGATAAATGTTAGGTATTTTACTTTTGCTCATCCACAACACAGCAGTGCAACACCCCTATTTCACAGCATGATATCTGGCACTATGGTGGTACCTACCTAGATGACTCAGTACCATGTCTGCAACCTAGTAAACTTATTTTAATTTACTCATTAGCACCTAGTAAGTACTTGTTATTACTGTCTTTTTTTATAATATTGTCATTGTAAAGGATAAAATGCTAATAAGCCAAAATGACATTTATAGGAAATCGAGTTTGTTTTTTTTTTCTTTTTGGATAAAAAAGATATCTCTGATATTTTTGATGTTTTAAGAGAAAAAAAAATACTTCGATTATTTTTCCTAAATGTTCAGAATAGTAGTGAAAACTGTTTTGGCTACTGTTTTTAAACTGCTGTTTGTATTCCATTTTATTATTTGAGAGTTAATGATAATAATAGTTACCTGGAAGTGTGTTCAGATTCTGAGTAAAATTCAATGGTGTTCTTACACCTAATATGTGTTTTTGTAGTGATAATGGACCT
>PQWD01009390.1:0-38217 GCA_019425675.1 Leucinodes orbonalis
AATCAAATAATTTTGATGAATAATTTATGTCATCAATATATTTTTACTTTGCTTTTTATGTCATAAGTGTAAGCAGGACGGTCAAGACGTTCACCTGATGGTAAGTGATACGCCTGACCATGACAAAGCGTTATTATCCTCCATCAATGCCGCACTGCGCCGACACTCGAGACGACAGATGTTAAATCTCTTATACCAGATATCATCCCGTAAAACAGGAGTGTTATGCACTTTTGTGTTTCGGGATGAGGGCACGTAGCTAGTGAAATTACCGGGAAAAGAGACCTAACATCTGTTGTCTCGGGTGACGGCGCAGAGCGCATTGATGGAGAATAACAACTGTCTATCAGTTGTTGGTCTCCTTTAATGCCGCTCTGTCATGGTCTGGCTTATCACTTACCATCAGGTGAACGTCCAGACCGTCCTGTACACTTATAACATAAAAAAAAACCGATAATTTCACTAGTTACAGTGCCATCATCCCGAAACACAAACATAACACTCCTAGACGACTCAGTATCGAGTCTACCACCTAATAAAAGAGAAATAGACTTACTTATCCAACAGATTTGCCGCCGTGTGAATCAAATCAGCCCTGTGCAACTCCAGCAGTGGGTCCTCTTGCAGTTTTTCGGGCGATATGCCGTACAAGGCTGGTTGCCTCAGCATTCTTATATACAGGTATGTGTAGCCTGAAAAAATCTATCAATATCAGTGTGTGTCACGATAGGACTGGGCAGTTACTAATGTTACTATATTCATCATCTTCAGCTCATCATACGTCCTCACCTTAGGCCCCTCGCCTTCCCGTGGCGGGTGTACAGGCCTCAGTCATCTACGCGGGCCCAGTGCGGGTGGGACGACTGCGCAGTTTTCCTCACGACGTTTTCCTTCACCGTAAGAGCATCGGATAGATTCAAAAATACATTGGTACGTGTCGGAATTTGAACCTGCACTCTCCAGATCGGAGAGCAAGAGTCCGCACCTGAGCCACCGACGCTCTCCTATATTTATCTTACTATATTTATTTATGATTAATGATGATGACGATGAAAATATTCAAATTGCATTTTTTATACTACCTATTTCACTCACAATCACTTGTATTGTTTCAATAAAAACACCAAACTAGGTTAACCCTGTATCTTATGAATAAAAAGAAACAAATGCTATATATGTCAAAGTATTTTAAAACTATGTCCAATAAATACGACACAAAACAGAACCACATACGAAAACCAACACTAGCAGGATAAAAAAACAGTCATTTAATTGGTGTGTGGTGTGTATGTGTGGTGTGTATGTATGGTGTGTATGTGTAGTGTGTATGTGTAGTGTATGTGTGTGGTGTGTATGTGTAGTGCGTATGTGTGTGAATGGATGTATGTGTATGTATGTAAATTGATGTATGTGTGGCAATGTATGTGTTTGTGTAAGTATATGTGTGTGTCATGTGTATGTATATGTCTTTGTATCATGGCAGTGGCCATGTGTGTACATACTAAATGTTTTCTATCTCACTTATCATTACTTAGACATTGAGTATTGAACTAACCGAGCCAAGCCACCGCGTCCCGTACACTCTGCACCGAACCAAGCACCACCTCAGCGTTCAGCATGTCCGGCAGTTTCCCAACAAGCTGCGACTCGATCGGCAACTGCTGGTTTAGCAACGACAGGTAGTACTGCAGCTCCGAGTAGTTCGTTATAGGATACCTGGGAGAAAATTTAGTCAGTATCCTGAGTTGGATCGTATGAACGACCAATTAGTGGGTCGAAAGTTCCACCCAGTTAATTGACGGAAATTAATTACATCATCAGCTCATTCAACGTGACTACCAGTGGCGGTGTGATCAGGCCTTAGTCGTCCACGCGGGCCCAGTGCGGGTTGGACGACTTCACGCATAACCTTTGAATCTGTTCGCAGGCGTGCGCAGGTTACCTCA
Organism: Leucinodes orbonalis; assembly: GCA_019425675.1. Taxonomy (NCBI): domain Eukaryota; kingdom Metazoa; phylum Arthropoda; class Insecta; order Lepidoptera; family Crambidae; genus Leucinodes; species Leucinodes orbonalis. Next base: position 1,947 of record PQWD01009390.1, read on the forward strand.
CGATGTCTTCCTTCACCGTAAGAGCATCGAATAAACGTACATATTCTTTCGAAAATTCAAAAATACATTGGTACGTGGCTGGATTTCTTCTGCGCCCGTTACGTGGATGACGGTGTTGGTTTACATTTACCTGTACTACAAATGTTATCAAGCGTAGGACGCCCTCCGGCCCGATGGACCGACAACTTGCGAAAGGTCGCTGGTGGAGGATTGGATGAGAAAAACTGAGGACCGGGATATCTGACGCAAAATGGGAGGCCTATGTCCAACAGTGGACTGCGGTCGCTTAAATAGATAGATAGACAAATGTTTGTGCTTTGTAAGCATACAATAATAATAATAATTCATTTATTTGCTTGTTGGAATATGGTACATAGCAGGGTGTTGATAAAACGTTTCCGACATACTCTATCGAATTTCCATGTGCAAATTTTCATAGGTAAATTATTAAAGTTATACATTATAAACATACTAAAAGAATATATCATCATACATTATCCAAATTACATTTTACAGGTCAAATTCATGCTACGAGGTGATAGATATGTCAAAATTTATAACTTACAGGTAGTCACAACATACAATGTTCAGCTCTGTGTTGTATCTACTATATAAAAATAAGTCGGGTTTTCCTGCCTGACGCTATAACTCCAGAACGCACGAACCGATTTCCACGGTTTTGCATTCGTTGGAAAGGTCTCGGGCTCCGTGAGGTTTATAGCAAATAAAATTGCGGACACGTAAAACGCTTCGATTCAGTATTTAGTAGTTCAACTAAATAACTTAAAGAACTTTAATAAATTAAAGATAGTATAAAAATATAATACAAAGTATGGTTTCTCTGTATCGAATTGTATGTCAGTTCAAGTACTAATAATAATTTGTATCAAAGATTAATCCAGTTGGAGACATAATGATATATCCCTTTCATCTCTCTCTGTGTAGCTTGTAGTGTAGTGTAACATTGAGTCTACATTTGTGCCTTTGCAGTAATATAGAACAGCTTTTCTCTTTTTGTGTACTTCCGAAGTAACTAAATTTTAAATTCATAATATGTGGATAATGGTGCTGGTTGCACATTGACTCTAAACGTAGTTAATAAGACTTACATATATCCTTGTGTGTAATTGTTTGTTATCCTAAATAAAGAGAAAAAAAAATAACACTTCGTTTTTCTAATCAAAATGAATTCATTACTGTTGTCAAATAAAATAAAAATATAAAACAAAAAAAATATATTCTTCATCTTTTGATCACCAAACGAAATGTTACATAAAACGAAGCCATCTGGTGGCGAAACGGAGTTCGCCGGGTTTGCTAGTTACCTATAAATAAAACACACTCACCCTCCCCCTTAGTATCGTACTGCGGGCGGCCGGCCCTCCCCAGCATCTGTAGGACGTCCAAAGCGCCGAGCTCACTCCACCGGCCCTTCTCCGGCGAGTACACCTGAGTACCCTTCACTATCACCGTGTGCGCCGGCAGGTTCACACCCCACGCTAGTCGCCGTCGACACTAGCACCTAGGTATGTTTATATATTTTTATGTTATAAGTGTACAGGACGGTCTGGACGCTCACCTGATGGTAAGTGATGAGCGGCATTAAAGGAGACCAACAACTGATAGACAGTTATTATCCTCCGTCAATGCCGCACTGCGCCCGTCACCCGAGACAACAGATGTTAGGTCTCTTATACCCGGTAATTTCACTAGCTACAGTGCCCTCATCCCGAAACACAAAAGTGCATAACACTCCTGTTTCACGGATGATATCTACCACCTAGTATATAATAAATATAATATATCCACTGACATTCACACAGCGCCATCTAGCCCAAGTTAAGCGTGAAGCCTGTATTATGGTACTAAACAACGGATACTTACATATTATATTTTATACGTAGAAAACACCCAGACCATTACAAACAGACATGTCATCACACAAATGTTGTACTGCCCCGGAGACGAACCCTGAACTCTTGGTGCTGCAGTCGACCTCTCAACCGCGACACCAAATGGGTCGTCAAAAAAGATAATATTGTCTCTCCGAGATGCTTCAGCATTTTGTCAATAAAAAAGGTGCACTTTTATAAAAAACATGGTCTGGTATTTTGATGCGGGTGATGGAAAATACCGAATTACTCCGAGCGTATTAAACATACCTGTATATGTCGATCGGCGAACAGATCCTCAACCAGCGTCCTATCCACGCGGCTCATGCCTGCGTGGTGGACTGCGAACCCGTACGGCAACAGCTCACGAAGTTCCGGGTTCCGAACCTGCTCCGCCTCGGTCCGTAGCACTTCCATACTGGCCGAGCCCTCCCTACGACATTTTCAAGTCAATAAATACTTCACTCATCATCAGGCCATTTGCCATCAGGCCATTCGTGGCGGGTACAGGCCTTCGTCATCCAGCGCGGATTGGCCAACTTCACACCCTTGAATCTCTTCGCAGGCGTGCGCAGGTTTCCTCACGATGATTTCCTTCACCGTAAGAGCGTTGGATAAACTTATTTTTATGTTATAGGGAGCAAACAAGCCAGAGAGTCACCTGATGGAAAGTGGTCATCTTCGCCCATGAACAACGGAGCCACCAGAAGTGTCACCACAAAAGGCAAGCTTTTAACATATAATTTCGAAAATTTGAGATGCATTGGTACGGGACGGGATTTGAACCTGCACCCTCCAGATCGGAAGGCAACAGTCCACACCACTGAGCCACCGAAGCTCAACTTGACGACTTTGTTATAAGTGACTATATACGTTTTTTGGTAGACCAAACAGTAGACCAAGCAGTAGACTGCTAAAGTCAGTTTTCGCAAATCCATGAAAGTATGAATAAATAATCTCACCTCAAAAACTGTCCAAGGGTGTCCTTCTCCAAGCACATATCCCTGATGGCACGAGCTGTCTTCCCGGTCTCTTTCCTCGAGTGAACAAATACTAGAATCTGTCGACAAAGGTTTAGGTTTTTTATGTCATATACAGGACGCTCACCAGATGGTAAGTGATACGCCAGACCATGACAGAGTGGCATTAAAAGAGACCAACAACTGATAGACAGTTATTATCCTCCATCAATGCGCACAGCGCCCGACACCAGAGACAACAGATGTAGGTCTCTCATTCCCGGTAATTTCACTACAGAGAAGCCATAACACAGGCTTCACGATTAACTTGGGGATAGACGGCACTGTGTGAATGTCAGTGGATATTTAATTTTATTATTAACTTTCTGCCTCCAAATCTACTAATCATGGTAATTTGAAATATATATTATCAATTTTATTATATACCTGATTTTTGCCGGCATGCTCCATGGTCTTCTCGTAAACAATATCATTCATCACTTGGAACCTTTTCAGCGCCTTCTTCTCCGTCACTCCAATGTACTGTTGCTCCAACGCCACTGGCCTGCAAAACATATTTTGTTAAGAATTGAGTGTGAGATATATTTATTTGAAAAAAAAAACGTACGAATATATCATACAGCCTATGACGTCTGCCGGGCACAGACCTTCTCGCTCAACAAGGTTTTGTTGAGACTGAGCCGTAACGCGGGCCCAATGCATATTTGACCACATTTTTTTTATAGCTTACTGTTTTTTTTTACGTCTTACATTGTTTTTTATTCTTTTTTGTTTTTATCTTTCTTCTTTCTTTCACAGCAGATAAGTGGGCGTTAACGTCGACTACTCTGTTTTATAAATAAAACATAAAAATATTTAAAAATTTTGTTACAAAATTTGACCACCTCCGTGATTTTAGTAGAGCCCAATGCACTCTTTGATATTTATTTTTTATTAAGAACTTACTAATTTTTTTACTTTTTCTGGTTTTTCCTTTACGTACAATTTAAAAGTTATGTACTGCCCTTGTCTTAGTATGTAAACTTTTTTCTGGTTAATTGATTTCTTTTCGTTCTTCTTTTGTTTCATCATCATCATCAGCTCATTAATCGTCCCCATCGAAGAGCACGGGCCTACCCGTATAGGGTGATTAGGCCTTAGTCGTCCACGCGGGCCCAGTGCGGATTGGACGACTTCACACACAACCTTCGAATCTCTTCACAGGCGTGCATGAAGGTTTCCTCACGATGTTTTCCTTCGCCGTAAGAGCGTCGGGTAACGTACATATATTTTCGAAAATTCGAAAACACATTGGTACGTGTTGGGATTTGAAACACAGCCCTTCCGGTAGGAAGACGACAGTCAACCATTAAGCCACCGACACTCTTCTTTCTTTCACAGCAGATAAAAGTGGGCATTAACGACTTCAGACTCTCCTTCATCAATAGAACGCATGATATAATATCAAAATTTTGTTACATTTGACCACCTACGTGATCTGCGGGTTGAAATTAGATTTGAGATGAAAAAGCCGTGCTGTTCCCTGTTTGGTTAGGCATTGCAGGTTGAATCACCTGATTGTCCGAAATGAAAGATGTTCCGTGGTTCGTTTGGCACGTTAAGCCGTTGATCCCGGATACAATCTTACGATGGTAGTCATTAACACCAATCCGACCGCGTGCTGGGTTACGGCCCCATCTTCCCAAGCAAGCGGTTGAAACGTTGACTGCAACACCAAGGGTTCCGGGTTCGATCCCAGTGCAGTACAAACATTTATGTGCATGAACATGTGTGTTTGTAAGGTTCTGGGTGTTTTCTATGTATCATCATCATCATCATCATCAGCTCATTAAACGTCCCCACCGAGGAGCACGAGCCTACCCATATAGGGTGATTAGGCCTTAGTCGTCCACGCGGGCCCAGTGCGGATTGGACGACTTCACACACAACCTTCGAATCGCTTCGCAGGTGTGCATGAAGGTTTCCTCACGATGTTTTCCTTCACCGTAAGAGCGTCGGATAACGTACATATATTTTCGAAAATTCGAAAACACATTGGTACGTGGCGGGATTTGAACCGCAGCCCTCCCGGTAGGAAGGCGACAGTCCACACCATTGAGCCACCGACGCTCCATGTATAATATGTATGTATTTACAAAAAAAATGTGTAAATAAGTATGTTTATCCGTTGTTTAGTTCCCAAAATACAGACTTCACGCTTTACTTGGGGCTAGATGGCGCTGTGTGAATGTCAGTGGATATAATTATTATTATATTCCCATGGTTATGCTGTGCGGGGAGGTGTCCCTGCAGTAGGACGTCAAAGGCTGATGATGATGATGACAATTATTAAAAAAATGATATAATGCGTGAAACAAAACTTTTTTAAGTAACTACTGAGTTTCTTGGATTCTTTCAGTAGACAAACTACAGTCCAAACCAGTGGTAGCTTCATTGACATTCATAGTTCTATATGGACTTTAATGAAAAAAACATTTTGATTTTATTGTATTGGAGCAGACGAGTTCTGGTGTGGAGACGCGTCTCGGCAAGCGTAGCATAGGACGCCTCCGGCCCGATGGACGTCGACTTGCGAAAGGTCGCTGGTGGCTAGATGTCTCATCAAGCAGGTCCGGGATATCTGGCGTAAAACAGTGGAGACCTATGTCCAGCAGTGACCACGATAGGTTGAAGGAGAAGCACACGTTACCTGAAGGCGTTATCGAAGTAGAACAGCCCCTGGTCGGGCCGTACCCTCAGGAAGGCGGAACGTCAGTGTAATTGGGCAGCGTGGCTGACAAACCTACTAGGCGAACCTGAAATTCATATTGTAATTTTAGCCTAAAGTATGAATCAAAGTTTTTTGTTACTAAGTGAACAGGTCGGGCGGACGCCCTGATGGTGAGTGATACGCCTGACCATGAACAGCGGCATTAGCTGAGACGAACAACTGATAGCAGTTATTATCCTCCATCAATGCCGCACTGCGCCCGTCACCCGAGACAACAGATGTTAGGTCTCTTATACCCGGTATTTCACTAGTTCAGTGCCCTCAAATAGATCACACACAAGTGCATAGCACTCTTTTTTCATGGTCGATATCTGACACTGCGGTATACTACCTAGACAACTCAGTTCTTAGTCTACCAAGTAAATTATTATTATTATTATATTATTATTAGTACCATAACACAGGTTCACGCTTACATGGGGCTAGATGGCGCTGTGTGATTGTCAGTGGATTTTATTGATTAATCTTCTCTTCTTGCGTCTGTCAACGGTCGCAGGTCCTGGCCAGCGCTTCCAATACGGGGCCACGTCGTCGTCGCAAAGGTGCACTTCGTCTATGATCCGAGTCGCACTAAACTCGTGAATGATCTCTCCCGCCTGCACACAAATATCCAAAATTAAATCCTTTATTCATTTAGAAAGACCATCATCATCAGCCTATTAAACGTCCACCGAGGGGCACGAGCTACCGTATAGACTTCACAACAACTTTGAATCTATTCGTAGGCGATCATGAAGGTTCCTCACGATGTTTTCCTTCACCGTAAGAGCGTCGGTAACGTACATTATTTTCGAACATACTTATATACATAAAAACTGTATATAAGTATTTTTCCGTTGTTTAGTACCCATAATAAGGCTTCACGCTAACTTGGGGTAGATGGCGCTGTGTGAATGTCAGTGGATATATTTACTATTCGAGTGCAACTCACCCTTCCTAGTGATGATGTCCCTTCTCAGGCGTGCACACTATGAGTTGGGTCGCGTCGATCTGCTCCCTCGTCAGCTGGTGGTCGCCCGTCAGCTGACACCTTCATGTGTATGCGGCGAGACGCTTGCTGAAGTTGCCCACCTGGTACATATTACAGCATTTTTAAGGTTCCGTTGCCAAATGAAAAAATACGGAACCCTTATAGATTCGTCATGTCTGTCTATATGTCACATCCTTTTTTCTCCGAAACTATTAGCGTAGTGCTAATAGTTTCTATAAGGTTATTCTACTTTTAAGACTATTCAAATTTTGTAAGTATGTGTATTCTGTGAACTGCTACAAGGTTTTGACAAGAAACTCAATATATTTTAGGGTTTCCCATACATTGAAGTGAAACTCAAATATTTCTTTTTCATCGTACCCACAAGTGTGACCAACAACTGAAAGACAGTTAGTTTTTTCCATCAATGCCGCACTGCGCCCGACACCTGGGACAACATATGTTAGATCTCTTATACCCGGTAATTTCACTAGCTATAGTGCCCGAAACACAAAAGTGCTAGTGGAGGCTATCTATACCGAGTCTACCACCTAGTGGACGATATCTGGCACTGCGGTGGTACCTACCTAGACGACTCAGTACCGAGTCTACCACCTAGTGGACGATATCTGGCACTGCGGTGGTACCTACCTAGACGACTCAGTACCGAGTCTACCACCTAGTGGACGATATCTGGCACTGCGGTGGTACCTACCTAGACGACTCAGTACCGAGTCTACCACCTAGTGGACGATATCTGGCACTGCGGTGGTACCTACCTAGACGACTCAGTACCGAGTCTACCACCTAGTGGACGATATCTGGCACTGCGGTGGTACCTACCTAGACGACTCAGTACCGAGTCTACCACCTAGTGGACGATATCTGGCACTGCGGTGGTACCTACCTAGACGACTCAGTACCGAGTCTACCACCTAGTGGACGATATCTGGCACTGCGGTGGTACCTACCTAGACGACTCAGTACCGAGTCTACCACCTAGTGGACGATATCTGGCACTGCGGTGGTACCTACCTAGACGACTCAGTACCGAGTCTACCACCTAGTGGACGATATCTGGCACTGCGGTGGTACCTACCTAGACGACTCAGTACCGAGTCTACCACCTAGTGGACGATATCTGGCACTGCGGTGGTACCTACCTAGACGACTCAGTACCGAGTCTACCACCTAGTGGACGATATCTGGCACTGCGGTGGTACCTACCTAGACGACTCAGTACCGAGTCTACCACCTAGTGGACGATATCTGGCACTGCGGTGGTACCTACCTAGACGACTCAGTACCGAGTCTACCACCTAGTGGACGATATCTGGCACTGCGGTGGTACCTACCTAGACGACTCAGTACCGAGTCTACCACCTAGTGGACGATATCTGGCACTGCGGTGGTACCTACCTAGACGACTCAGTACCGAGTCTACCACCTAGTGGACGATATCTGGCACTGCGGTGGTACCTACCTAGACGACTCAGTACCGAGTCTACCACCTAGTGGACGATATCTGGCACTGCGGTGGTACCTACCTAGACGACTCAGTACCGAGTCTACCACCTAGTGGACGATATCTGGCACTGCGGTGGTACCTACCTAGACGACTCAGTACCGAGTCTACCACCTAGTGGACGATATCTGGCACTGCGGTGGTACCTACCTAGACGACTCAGTACCGAGTCTACCACCTAGTGGACGATATCTGGCACTGCGGTGGTACCTACCTAGACGACTCAGTACCGAGTCTACCACCTAGTGGACGATATCTGGCACTGCGGTGGTACCTACCTAGACGACTCAGTACCGAGTCTACCACCTAGTGGACGATATCTGGCACTGCGGTGGTACCTACCTAGACGACTCAGTACCGAGTCTACCACCTAGTGGACGATATCTGGCACTGCGGTGGTACCTACCTAGACGACTCAGTACGGTCTACCACCTAGTGGACGATATCTGGCACTGCGGTGGTACCTACCTAGACGACTCAGTACCGAGTCTACCACCTAGTAGTAGTAGTTTACTTGATATTTCTTCATGATTGTGCATCTAGTTAGTTTATTCTTTACATAAGATATAATATGAAGATTTGACAGCAAAATATACCTCTGTCTGTTAATCATCGTGTTTATGTGTTTTGAATATATCTATCTCTCTCTCTCTCTTCAACCTATCACAGTCCACTGCTGGACATAGGTCTCCCCTATTTTGCGCCAGACATTCCAGTTCTCCGCTTTCCTCATCCAGCCTCCACCAGCGACCTTTCGCGAGTCGTCGGTCCCTCGGTTCGTGCGTCCTACACTACGTTTGCCGCGTCGCGGTCTCCACTCCAGAACTGGTCTGCACCAACGGCCATCGGTTCTGCGACATACGTGTCCAGCCCACTGCCACTTCAATCTGACGATCGATCGAGTTATGTCGCTAACTTTAGTTCTCTGTCGAACAAAAATTAACGAACAAAAGTTTTCTCTCACCATCTCCTGCACCAGCGACCTCATAGGCGCCACGTATATCATCTTGAAGTCTTGCGCGTTCACTGTGCCGTCGTCGTTTACGTGTTTGCCAACCTCACGCAGTATACAGAGCAACGCCACGTTCGTCTTGCCAGCACCAGTCGGGGCGCACACTAGTAGGTTCTCGTCCGTTTCCAACGCCGCTTTGGATATGCGACTCTGTGAACGAGAATTATTTATTTAAAACTTGATTGCACATAAAACAGTGCACAAAGGCAAACTTAATGCCGAATGGCATTCTGTACCAGTTAACCTAAGGTCATGCAGAAAAAGTTGATAAAATGGATCAAATAAAATAATAACAATAAAATATACAATGAAGAAACTGCTGTGACAAATAAATACATAATTCCGAAGCTACATATACTTAAATAAACAATACATAAAATATTCATATTAATTGAAATTGAAAAATGCTTTATTAAAATAAATCTTTACAGATACTTTTGAATCGTCAAAACAGTATATAATTTTTTTATTAAATCTAATGACTCTACCACCGGTTCGGAATGCTATAATGAATATATATGTATGTATTTCGAATTTAGTTTTTGTTGTCAAAATAATAAAAATATCAACTGATTTAATTAATCTGTAACTAATCAACCTAGCTATTAAATAAAAAAAAATATTAAGGAAAAAATTCTTTTTAAAAACAAGTTTTTATTTAAATGCGCTAAAAGGTTAAAAAAAACTTTAACACTAAAACTTTTACTGTCAACTTGTAACGTCATTTGAAATTAACACATTTGACAAAATTTTTATGTTAAAAAAGCTTGTCGCGAGATTATAGTACTCGTATTTAATTTCTTAGTTTCAAAATCTTAAAAGACAGCAAGTTACAGACGTTACAGTAAAGTTTTAGCGTAAACGAATATTTTTTCTCTTATTTTTTTTACTTTTAACACGGAACGAAATTTCCCCGGGGTCAGCTAGTAAAAAAAATGGCGGAACAAAGTTTTTCTAGTACCTATACTGGACACTGTCCCTAGACAGTTTTCATATTTGAAGCCAGTATTCTAGAACGAGGTTTTCTATCTTCACGTAGAGTGAGGAAAGGATAGCGCTCTATATAAAATAGCGAGTAAAAGAGATGGTCTCTTTCTAACTCAATTTAAGTAAGGATCATCGTTGAATCCGTTCCAAAATATGGGCGCAAAAGTTACAAACGCACCTGTATCCTATTCAATGTCTTGAATCCTTCGAACGCCGGCTGCACGTACTTCGGCAGCTTCTCAATCGGCATGAGGGTCTCGTTCTCTTCGAAGGGTTTAGGTTTTAGAGCCGGCACATGCACCTCTTCGTACCCTGGGTAAGATAACAATCACTGTATACCAAAAAATCCTATCCTTTATCAGCCTATAACGTCCCAAACGGCCTTACATACAGCATATCCATGGAGAGATTGGGCCGTAACCAGCCAAGCGGGCCTAATACGGATTGGTGGGTGCAACGACTACCATCGTAAGATTGTAGTCCATACTTTTCCGCCAACGCTGCACTGCGCCCGTCACCCGAGACAACAGATGTTAGGTCTCTTATACCCGGTAATTTCACTGGCTACAGTGCCCTCATCCCGAAACACAAAAGTGTAAACTTCCATTTCACTGCTGACCACTGTTTCGAAGAACCTACTTTTCCAGAATCTGTGGTAGTCCTTAAAAAAATGTAATAATAACAATTGACGATTCAAAAACAACCTAATAACCAACCTATCTAGACGACTCAGTACCAAGTCTACCAACAAGTTAAAGATATTTTTAACTACGACACTAGGTTACGATACTAGGATACTAGGTTGGTTCCTATCTAGACAACTCAGTACCAAGTCTACCAACAAGTTGAAGATATTTTTAACTTCGATTCAAACTTAAATATCATTATTCAAAATCAATCCTTAGAGATACTTTTGAATCGTCAATTGTTATTATTACATTTTTTTAAGGACTCTACCACAGGTTCTGGAAAAGTAGGATCTTCGAAACAGTGGCGTGCACAAAGATAATAACTAGGGTATGAAAACTCAGTGACATTAGTCGCAAGAACACATCCGGGTTGTCTGGACGCACAGGGTATGCACTGCTTATTGGCATATATGGAGTGCACGCCACTGCTTCGAAAAAGTCTGCCAAGGAACTTCTTACGTTGTTTATATTTCAAAGTATTTACCTCTACGTTGTTTCCTAAAGGAGCCCGGCGGCAATTGGCACCGCTTGTTCGCCATGAAGTGTGATCCAGCCGCGAACACCAGGTCCTCGAGCGCCAGCTGTCTGCGGGGCCCCCCCACCTGGCCGCCGCCCTCCGCACTCTCCGAGGTTCCGGGGCCTCCTCCACGTCGGACTTGTGCCTTTTACGCGGCGCTTCCGATTGCTCGCTCTGGAATATAAGCAGAATTGGGTATTTGACACCACTAATCGTTGACGCACTTTTTATGAACTGTCAAAAAGGAACGTTTCTATATATTTTGTATGTAAATTATTATTATGTATTATAATATATTATTATGTAAAAAAATATATTACAATATTGCAATATTGTAATACAATATTGCAAATAAACAAGAGTGATCAATGAAACGACATGTAAAATAAAGTGCACTTTTATGTAAATAAGGTTTGGTATTTTATTGCGAATGGTGGAGAATACCGAATTAATGATAACATTCGTATACATATACCATTCACCATTATACAATATTCAATTCTTATTATTACAAATTAGTCTAATTTTTTTATAAATTTGTCAATAGAATAAATATTAATTTGTTTTAACAATGATCTCAATATCAACCTAAATCTAGTAAATGGAAGTTTCTTTATATGTACTAAATAACATTAGTATAAATAAATTTAAGCGGTACCTCGTCATCTCCTTTCCCAGTCTCCAGCTGGGCCAGTATCTTCTGCAGGTGCGGCTGTTTGGACATCTCCTCGCGTATGGACGCCCGCTCGCTCTCCGACTGGGAAGACGCCAGTTTTGTGCAGTACAATACTGTGCGAACAATGCAAATACTGTAAAAACGACCTATGTAATGGTCGAGGCATCGGTTACTTCACAGAGGGTTCCGGGTTCGATCCCCGGGGGGCAGTACAAACATTTTCGTGCATGAACATAAGTTGTCTGGGTCTATATATAATACTAGCTTTTGCCCGCGGCTTCGCTCGCATTAAATTCGGTATAACACGGTACTTTCATTTATCACTATACATAGGATTTCCCCTCCCTCCAACTTTAAAGGTTTCGGGGTCAATTTCAGAATTTTTTATTAGCAAAAAATATGTTATAGTGAGCTAACCTTAAAAGATAGACATATGCTGTCGCGGACTTTTTGTAGACCTTTAAAAGGAGAACAATACTCTCATACATGACTTTTGTGTAACTTTAACCGTTTACGCAGCGTACGCACGGAAGCTCCAAGTATGAAAAATACCCCGATTTTGAAACATTTTTCATTACTGCTCCGCTTCTATTACTCGTAGCGTGATGATATCGATAAATAAGCTATCTAACACTGAAAGAATTATTCAAATCGAACCAGTAGTTCCTGAGATTAGCGCGTTCAAACAAACAAACAAACAAACTCTTCAGCTTTATATATTAGTATAGATGTATGTATTTACAAAAAAATATATATATAGTTTTATGTATAATATGTATGTATTTACTATAAAAAATCTATAAACTATCAAACCTGCAAAACGTAAAAAAGGTGCCCCAGATTTCTTGTGATAGATAAAGTATTTATTTGGATAAGGATTATTATCATATTTATGAAAACACCTTTTAGATCTTTCAAAGTTACCTCCCTAACCTTAAAAGATAGACATATGCTGTCGCGGTCAAGCATCTTCGTTGCTGCTCCGCTTCTACTGTTCGTAGCGTGATGATATATATAGCCCTCCTCGATAAATAAGCTATCTAATACTTAAATATTTTTCAAATCGCACCAGTAGTTCCTGAGATAAGCTCGTTCAAACAAACAAACTCTTCAGCTTTATAATATTAGTATAGATAATAACTCACTATGTCGGGTCTTCACGTTTCCGCAATGCTTGAAGACAAAAGTCTTTGAGCAATGCGTCCTGCCCGTGCTAACATACGCAGCTGAGACATGGACACTGACTGCGGGATTGGAGCACAAGTTCAAAGTCACTCAACGCGCAATGGAGCGAGCTATGCTCGGGTCTCTCTTAGGGATAAATCAGAAATGATTTAATCCGTAAGAACTAAAGTTACCGACATAGCCCGCCGGATCAGCAGATTGAAGTGGCAGTGTGCTGGTCACGTATGTCGCAGAACCGATGGCCGTTGGAGCAGACGAGTCCAGGAGTGGAGACCGCGACGCGGCAAGCGTAGCGTAGGACGCCCTCCGGCCCAAAGGACTGACGACTAGCGAAAGGTCGCTGGAGGAGGGTGGATGAGGAAAGCGGAGGACCGGGATATCTGGCGCAGAACGGGGGAGACCTATGTCCAGCAGTGGACTGCCATAGGTTGAATATAATAACTCACTGGTGTATCGATATTTGTTGAGTAGCTTCACGAAACTGAAACAATCGTATCCGAGCAGCAACACGAGTCGGTTCTCGAGGTCACGCTCGTCCGCCGCTTCCGCCAGTGCTTTCAAGACTTCGCTTGATTTGCCCTAAAAGAAAGAAAGAAAGATTTTCATTGGCCACAACATACAAAAATAAAATAAAGAACATCATCATCATCAGCTTATTAAACGTCCCTACCGAGGGGCACGAGCCTACCCGTATAGGGTGTATAGGCCTTAGTCGTCCACGTGGCCCAGTGCGGATTGGACGACTTCACATACAACCTTTGATGTCTTCGCAGGCGCCCTCTGGTTTCCTCACGATGTTTTCCGTCGCCGTAAGAGCGTCGGATAACGTACATATATTTTTCGAAAATTCGCAAACACATTGGTACGTGTTGGGATTTGAACCTCAGCCCGGTAGGAGGGCGACAGTCCACACCATTGAGCCACCGACGCTCTTCTAATATACCGACGAAAATAAAGAACAAGTAACCGTAAATAAAACATAAATAAATCTATTATTATTAGAAAATAAACGTAGAAGCCAATCTGTACATTAAAATCATTGTTTAAAAAACGCTGTACTGTTGAGTTTTCTTGGGTGCTTCTTTCTCAACAGACCAAAACGCCGAAGCGCTTTTCCAAGTATCAAAATTCATTATTGTGCTTTACTTTGATATTTTAAATGTATTTTTTGTATTCTTTTGACGTTCATAAGTGCTTTTGTGAGACTAATCTGATTAAATGAATTTTGACTTTGACTTTGAATCAGGTACAACCTTAGCATAAACTGCAGTAGTAAGGGAATGATTACAGCTCTGAAACACTAAATTAAAACAATATTTATTCATTACTTATAATACAATAGGGATGATGACAATTTTTTCTGTTATTATATCGATGGACCGCATAATAATAGAAACATTGGTAAAAAAATTACTCCGTTAACATTAAAACTCACAGAGATTTTCCAATTCTACAAACACATTAATGGACTTTCCCAGAAACGCTTCATACAAATGGCTACCTAGTTATGACGTCACGCATCAGTAATTAGTACGCATAGTTTGTGGATTTTGTACTACAACTATATTAAATGTTGCGTTTACTAAAACGGTTTCGTAGCAAAAGTTGCTTTAAATTGTATGTGTTATGCTATCTATCTATATAATTGTATTATATCCTTCTGTTAACAGTTTTTTGACAATTAATGTACTTTAAAAATGGACTTGCCCATCTAACTTTGAAGACTAATAAAATTCATAAAACATGAGTTTTCGAGCTGAGAGTAAGCACATCGCTATATTTGACCCAGATTTGTAATAATATGAAATAGTTCTTACGATTTCAGGACCCAGTCATCATGCCTATTCAGTGGCGTGCACAGAGATTGTGAGTAGAGTATGCAAAGTGAGCGACACTAATCGCAAAAAAACAATAAATTATATAAAGTGGCGTGCACAGGATTATAAGTACGTATGCAAAGTGATTGACATGTATCGCGAAAAAAACAACAAATAATAAATTATTGTAGTTTCGTGTAGGTAAATACAAAACTATGTAACTATGCTATAAAAAGTTATCAACCCAGGTTACGCCGGGTTGATCCCAACACAATGGAAATGATTTGTCTGACGCCTTAAAGCGTCATTGGCGGTCAAATGGTTAAAAGAGGGACTATAGAGTTTCTTGCCGGCTTTTCTCGAAGATACAACCTACTTATTCCGAACCGGTGGTAGACTCATAAAAAATATAAAAATAACAATTGACGATTCAAAAGTATATGTAACAGACTTTCTTTATATTTTTTTATAAAATATTTCCATTTTCGTCAAATTCAGTGCTGTTGATTACAGCAGATCGCCTATGGTTTCAAATCTGTGGAGGAAAATGGGCGAATAAGTGGGAATCATTTAATATGTTGGCGATTTTCGAGTTCTTTGAACGTATCTATGCTTATTTGCATATATGCGAGTGCACGCCACTGGTACGATTCACGAAAAATAATCGAAATTTTTCGAAATAATATGAACGTTTATCCGACGCTGTTACGTGGAGGAAACCTGCGCACGCCTGCGAAGAGATTCAAAGGTTGTGCGTGAAGTCGTTCCAACCCGCACGGCCCGCGTGGACGACTAAGGCCTGTACACCCGCCCGGAGGGGCGAGGGGCCTAAGGGGGACGTATAATGAGCTGAGGATGATGATGATGAATGCTTGAGCCTCGTTTTTGAATTTGAAGACTTACCTGCGACACCATAGCATCAGGGAAGTGCCTGGACAGTCGTCTTTGGAGCCAGTACGCGTCAATGTCCATCGGATGGAGGGTTTGGTCACGTCGCTTTTGACCCGTCTCTTCTGACACTGAAACAGAGTTTGACGTCATTATTATTTTGTTCCCTCTTCTGGCAGGTGAAACAGTTTTCTTTCGTATAGACTACTGCTGTTGGCCGCAGATGGCTTTACAGCTTCACCGGCAATTGACGAGCGTCACCCGGCAAGACGACGGATTTAGTCTCTTATACCCGTAATTTCACTAGCTACAGTGCTCTCATACCAAACACAAAAGTGCATAACACTCCTGTTTCCCGGGACGAAATCTGCACTCGCGGTGGTACCTACCTAGACGACTCAGTACCGAGTCTACCACCTAGTGGACGATATCTGCACTGGGTGTACCTACCTAGACGACTCCAGTACCGAGTCTACCACCTAGTGGACGATATTGCACTGCGTGGTTACCTACCTAGACGACTCAGTACCGAGTCTACCACCTAGTGGACGATATCTGGCACTGCGGTGGTACTACCTAGACGACTCGAGTACGAGTCTACCACCTAGTGGACGATATCTGCACTCGTGGTACCTACCTAGACGACTCAGTGCCGAGTCACCACCTAGTCGATATGGCACTGCTGGTACCTACCTAGACGACTCAGTACCGAGTCTACCACCTAGTGGACGTATCTGCACTGCGGTGGTACCTACTAGACGACTCAGTACGAGTACCTCCTTGTAATTTCCAAAATAATTGAAAGTCAGTAGGAAAAGATACCACCAATGGAGATTGTAATAACAGTTGTTGTTTCATTAAAGTTAAGATGCACAACAGCAAAACACATACACACAAACAGGCATACACATGTGTGTCATCATCATCATGATGACACAATATTGGGCGGTAAACACACGAACCCAATTGCCCACTACCACTTCAGCCCATCCAATGTATCAGTTGCTTGACTTGCAAAGTGTGGTTCTTCTGACCAGTCCACTGCCACTTCACCCGCGGTCACCCATCCGAAGTTGACCTTGCGCTAGTTGCTTGACCTCCAGCATATCCGTGATTAATACTCACGTTGGCGTGTATCGCATTCTTCTTGCCCTCCCCGTCGCTGTGCTCGTCGCCGGAGCTCTCTTTCCCCTTCTCCGTGTCGGTGCCTTCGCCTTCCTCCTTCTCCTCCTCGCGGACCTGGATAAATAAGTCATAAAAATAGTCTGTACTTTTTGACTTCTCTATGGTTTTTTTTTATCCTTTATAGGCAGACATTTGGCCGCCATCTCACCTGATGGTAAGTGATGATGCGGCCGAAGATGGATCATGCCTGCCTAGAAACAGCCTATTCACTGTTGCCTTGAAGACGGCCAGGTTGTAATGATCGGGGAACACATAAGGAGCAAAGATTCCATTCTTTGCGGTGCGCATTAGGAACGAGGCACCAAAGCGGGCTGTGCGGATGTGTGGAATGTCTACCACGTAAGGAGGTCCAGTTGGGCTGGGATTTGTGGGTTCGAATTCGAAATCGAATTTGACGGAACTTTTATTAGCAGATACGTGATGTTTAAGGTAAACTAAGGTTACTTTTGTTTTAAAATACCTTTTTACTATAGATTTTTTTATTCATGATGGGCTTGCTCTTGCGCACAGGCTCTCATAGTGGAAGAGACGTGCTCTAAGACGTAACGAGCATCCCCAGAAAAAGCCTATTCACTCGTTTGGAATGCCACGGGGTTGTATTTGGGCGGAAACATAGACGCAGGCAGGTCGTTCCATTCATTTGCAGTACGCATAATGAAAGTAGACGCGAATCGCTTAGTCCGAATACGTGGGACGTCAACTGCTAAATAAAGTTATACTGTACCTGAACCAATTTTAATGGGTAATAATAATAATAATAAAATCATTTTATTGCTTAACATTACATATAATACGATAACAGAAGAAATCGCAATTGGGTGTTCTCCACCATTCGCAATAAAATACCAAAGCTTATTTTTATAAAAGCGCACCTTATTTTACATGTCGTTTCATTGATCACTTTTGTTTATTTGCAATATTGTATTTTTAAATAAACTGACACCAATAAATATTAGGTCAATTGATGATAGTGAGCAATGACGTCACATATCAATAATCTCATACGAAATATATGGAAACGTCCCTTTTTGGCAGTTAATAAAAAGTGCGTCAATGATTAGTGGTGTAAAATACCCAATTTGATAGCTGAGCAAAAGGGTATGACTAAACTTGAGCTGGCGCAAGAAAGCGGTCCTACGCAGCGCTGATTTTCAGCCACATCATCTCTCTAGTTGTTAGATGAGAGAGAGGAATAAAACTAAACAACAAAAATTAGAAAATTAAGTACAAACTCCCGAGTGTGGTTGTGTGTGTTTGTGTGAACGTGTTGTTTGTGTGTGTGTGTTTATGTTTATATATGTGTGTGTTTATTTGATTTTATAATAATCTGTGTCGGCCAATTTGTGTCACTCTAGAAGAAATCTTTCAAATGTATATTTTCCAGTGTTTATTCTATGATCTTAGTAAGCTGACACCCTGGTAACACTGACTGACTGACCGTGGGTAACACCGCGGGGCACAACTAGTTATAATAATAAATGGCTCACCTCTCCATAGGTCTTCGTCATCCTCCTCGGACGACTCTTCAAACTGCACATTGATCCCGTATGTCTCATCAATTTCAGTGTTGCCCTCGTTGGATGAGCTTATGTTGAAATCTGTTATCTTTTTACCTGAAATGGTAATGGTAGAAAAATATAATAAATATATTCATCCATCCAAAGAGCGTCGGTGGCTCATTGGTGTGGACTGTTGTCTTTCAATCTGAAGGGCGCAGGTACAAATCTCGACACGTACCAATGTGTTTTCGAATTTTCGAAAATATATATACGTTATCCGACGCTCTTACGGTGAAGGAAAACATCGTGAGGAAACCTTCATGCACGCCTGCGAAGAGATTCGAAGGTTGTGTGTGAAGGCGTCCAATCCGCACTGGGCCCGCGTGGACGACTAAGGCCCAATCACCATATACGGGTAGGCTCGTGCCCCTCGGTGGGGACGTTTAATGAGCCGATGATGATGATGATGACCCAAAGAGCGTCGGTGGGTCATTGGTATGTTATTATATATATATTGGTATGTACTGTTGTCTTTCAATCTGAAGGGCGCAGGTACAAATCCAGACACGATCCAATGTCTTTTCGAAATTATTAATACGTTTTTTCCGACGCTCTTACGGTGTCGGAAAACATCGTGAGAAAACCTGCGCACGCCTGCGAAGAGATTCAAAGGTTTGTGCGTGCGCGTCGGCCGCACCGCACTGGGCCCGCGTGGACGACTAAGACCTGTACAACCGCTACGGGTAGGCTCGTGCCCTAAAGTGGGGACGTATACACTTATACGTAAAAACATTCTTAGCAAACGAGATACGTCTGCGCTCACCACTTACCTGGTGAAGCTGTGAAGGCTTTCTGCGGCCAACGAAAAGTAATAATAATAAAATGGTTTATTGCTCTCATAATTAATAAATATCCACTGACATTCACACAACGCCATCTAGCCCCAAGTTAAGCGTGAAGCCTGTATTATGGGTACTAAACAACGGATAAACATACTTATATACATTTTTTTTATAAATACATATTATACATATAAAACACCCAAACCATTACAAACAGACATGTTCATGCACACAAATGTTTGTACTGCCCGGGGATCGAACCCGGAACCCTTGATGTTGTATCCGACCTCTCAACCGCAACACCAAATGGGTCATCAACATTGTTATTGTTACAATGGTTGGTTTATAACAGTAGGCATAGTTAGTAATGCTAGCAAAAGGAATCACCTCAGCTGACACCGGCCCAGGTTACAAGAACCTAGTCAGAGCTTGATTTGAGTTACTTCCTCTTCTCGAAAAATAATTAAACATACAAGAAGATAAATCAAAACCAAAACATACCCAAATTAACCAAGAGCGCAAATCTCTCATCCGCTATAGGCCCCAATAACAACTCAATTTCTTTCTTCTTCTCTGGATCTTTCAATTTGTCATTTTTCAACACCACAAGCACCTGAAACATTCGATATAAAATTTCATTAAACTCTAATAATAATAATGATCCATTTATAGTTATTAACAAAAAGGGAACTTAAAATGATGATAATGAGCTGCTGATGATGATGATAAATTGATGATAAATTAAATATAAATATCCTCAGACACTGGCAGAGCGCCACGTAGCCCCAAACTAAGGATACTCTTCGTTAGTCTAGTTGTTTGCATACGCTAATAAAGCTCGGTGGCTCAGTGGTGTGGACTGTCGCCTTCCTACCGGGAGGGCTGAGGTTCAAATCCCGACACGTACCAATGTATTTTCGAATTTCCGAAATATATGTACGTTATCCGACGCTCTTACGGTGAAGGAAAACATCGTGAGGAAACCTTCATGCACGCCTGCGAAGAGATTCGAAGGTTGTGTGAAGTCGTTCAATCCACACTGGGCCCGCGTGGACGACTAAGGCCTAATCACCCTATACGGGTAGGCTCGTGCCCCTCGGTGGGGACGTTTAATGAGCTGATGATGAATAAAGCTACACTTGCAGTCTTCAATATAGAGACAAAGTTGGCTCTCATTCAGTACTAACCTCATCGCAGGCCCGTGCACAGTATATCCCTATATGATCTCCAAGAGCGCTCTGCATAAAGGACAGCAGAGTACAACACCTCTATGGCTGTCTCAGATAAGAGGACTCCAGCAGATTAATGTTAAGTTTGGGCGATTCTTCATCAATAAGTTTGGGAGTCATTCTTCAGCAAGGAAGAACTGGTGTGATACATCGTCCTCATAGAACACCGGCGTTAAAGACGCGAGCGGTGTTCTCTAGTAACTGAAATTATTTGAGGTCCAAAATACCCACTCTGTAATTATTATTAATAATAGCTTGTGTCCATAAGCAGCTGTATCACTTACCATCAGATGAAATGTCTTCTCGTTTGACTACCTTAAAAAAAGACTTAGCCCCAATAAGTACTAAACCCATCGCACGCTCCACCTATAAAAGCTTTTTATAGGTGGACCTTCATATATCTATAATAATCCTACCTAAACAAAATCCACTCTGGCTGTCTTCAATATAGAGACAAAGCAGGCTGAAAAATTCTTACAGAAAATATTCGATGGCCAGCGATGAAAAAAGACTTGATCCCGCAAAATGCTGTTATATTCTATAACTTTTGACCGGACTGTGCGAAGGGTTTCGATATTCTTAAACATATTCTAATGAGAACAGTCTTTTCATACCTGGCCATTGCGTTTTTTCTGTCAGCTTCATAATACTAACCTCATCGCAGGCCCCGCACAGTATATCCCTGGGCTGGTCCCCAAGAGCGCTCTGCATAAAGGACAACAGCAGCTCGTACGCGTGCCGCGTGTGCTGCGCCCTCGGTCGGTACAACACGCCAGGCGTGTCGTCCGCCCACGCCACCCGCGCCGTCTTCGATTTGGACAACTCATACGTAGCCTCGTCGCGCTTCTGGCGTCTGGACACAATGAAATTATAAATAAATAAAAATATGTCCACTGACATTCACACAGCGCCATCTAGACCAGACCCAAGTTAAGCGTGAAGCCTGTATTATGGGTACTAAACAACGGATAAACGTAGTTTATACATAGAACACACCCAGATTATTACAAACAGACATGTTCATGCACACAAATGATAAATCAAAACAAAAACACCGTTGTACTGCCAAGGGATCGAACCCGGAACCCTTGCAGTAGTCCTCTCAACTGCAACATCAAATGGGTGGTTGTTGATATAACTGCGTTTCCTCGGGTTCTGTAGCTTGTTTTTTCATCAAACCCACTAGAGTGGGGTATTGGTAGTTTGTAGAAACGATATTGAGGTTTCTAATATCATTTTTAGGGTTCTGTAGAAAAATGGCAAAAAGCCTTATAGATTCGTAACATCTATCTGCCTGTATGTCACAACTTTTTTTCTACAAAACTATTAGCACAACACTGTTGAAACTTTGTAGGAAAATGTATTCTGGCAACTACATTTAATATCACAAGAAACTTGAAAATAAATATATATTTTGGGGTTGTTTGTTGTATTTTGAAGTTGGTCAATGTATGGCATTGAAATTAAACTCAAGTTTTGTCTCTCGCCCTCTAACTTCGAAAATATGTGATAAATAAAGTTTAAAAAATATATGATGAATATAATCATCGTTAAAGGAGGGAGGGGGTTGCAAGCCTACCCATAAAGGGTGCTTAGGCCTTAGTCGTCTATGCAGGCCCAGTGTGGATTGACCTATCACACCATGTTATTTGGTCACCAAGTATTGGTATGATGTATATAACCATTAAGAGCCTTTGTGGCTCATTGGTATGAAATGTTGCCGTGCGATCTAGAGTGTGCAGGTCCTAATCCCGCCACGTACCAATGTATTTTCGAAACTCCGGAATTATATGTATGTTCAGCTGACACTCTTACAGTGAAGGAAAATATCGTGAGGAATTCCTGGGAAGACATTCAAAGGTTTTGCGTGCAGTCTGCCTATCCGCACTGGGCCCGCGTAAACGACTAAGGCCAATTTTCTATGGCATTATGTGTTGCAGGTTTTTAATAGAAATAAAAAATGGAGATGTCAATTCATGGGGCAACTCCTACAAAGTCATTCTTTATTTATATCAAAACATATGCTATGTACCTATAGTGCCGTAGGTACAGCACATATTTGAAATTTAAATGAAAAAAAGGTTTATCAGTAAATAAACCCACATATTTTAAACATTCTTCATGCTAATGAGTCTGCCATTTGATATACCTTTTGTATTATTTATGCACCATCCAGTCAATAGCAGAATTAGTTAGGCTGGGTAGTATCAAGTTACAAATAATATCAAGTATTTACATTCTGTAATGTTCATAGATAAAGTTTTTGAGCAATTCAGGATGCATTGCCTGTGCACAAATTACAAGCCACTAAGCAGGCAACAGAGCAAGATACCTGGGATTGCTCATCAGGATAATATCTGAGATCAAGTTATTCTTGAGAGAACTAAAGTTACATACTTAGTCATGCAATGGCCTTTGATATATTTAAGAGAATCATAAAGTCCCAAGAAAAATATTTTAATCCATTATATCTATCAATCTGAACATTCTAAAATATCTTCCAAAGCTGTTGTTTTTATTGCCTAAAATTGTGCAACATTATTATAAGAGTACTTCCAGTATAAATTGCAATTTAATAGCAAATAAAATATAACACAACAACGTAAGTGAAGTATACTTACTTTGCCTTCCTCTCCTCTGCTTTATCTGGTTTGGTACGCTGTGCTCGGTCACCCATCCTAGTCCCGATAAGTTTCCCGGACAGGGACAACACTTCTCCGGTGGCTTCATCGCGACCACGCCTTTCTATCAGTCTCACATCAGCTTGTAACACGAGATTGGAGTTCTAAACCGTAATTGTTTGGTTAATATTTTTATTTCAAATTTCAATTTTTGAGTGCAATATCATCAATATTAAGGCAACATAACGAAGTAACGATGGATAAAATACAACAAATGATACCTAAAACGTGAAAATAATTAAAGATTGTTAAGAAAACACAGGTAAATATACTCACAGCCTTGTATTCATATTGCAACTGTCTAGCAGCTGCGTCAGCCATTCTGTTGTTTTACTTAATACTATACCTCACGAACCACTTATGTTAATCTTTAGACAATACAATACAATAAATGAGATGTAAGAATGAAATTATAGTTTGCAAAATATGCATCAAAACAAATGTCTGAGCGAGGTTATATCGCCGACGCCATTATTTTGTTTTTTTTTTAGGTTGGTGATGAGCTTTGGTACACGACATCTTGAGCAGGGTATTACTATTTTGGCATTGGATACGAGGTGTTTTAGCATTTTACTTTTTCTCTAGGTTGGCAGCATTTGTTTGTTTATTTACGCACACACACAGAAACGAATTATCTAATAAATTGAAATGTCTGATCTTTCTCATCAATTAAAATATTTTTTATTAAGAAATATTGTATTTTTGACTGTCTAATAGATCAATAAGAATAGAAAACAGCTTTGATGTATTTGTGTGTTCGATGTGTAATGCAGTTACCTACAGACATTAAAATAAGACTAACGTCGTTCATGACATCACGCTATCACAAGGTCATTGCAACTCAGGTCATTGCTATCAGTCATCTGTTGTTAATTCATAATTGTATACAAAGCAATACTTCCAACCAGCTTTACGCTGTAGTGTCGTTGCCTCTAACCAATCAGAAGCTGGTTTACATAACTAAATAATAAACTTAATCGTTCATATCCTAGCTCATATCTATATATAAATAAAATTTAAGTGTCATATTGAAATAACAAATTTTTTCATCATGCATAGAAATACATTATATATAACGGTACATAATATTACAAACCAAAATTTTTGTCTGTTTATTCCGGGTAATTTCCGAAACGACCGGACCGATTTGGTCGGGACTTGGCAGGTAGCTGATGTAATAAAGAAAAACATAGGCTACTCTGATTTTAAAAAATATTTAATTTTAGTAAAATAAATTAATTTTATACCGCGCGGGCCTAAAATAGCTTGGTTAACGTGACTTAACCAAGCTATTTTAGGTTATGTTTTACTGCGGGTAGCACCGCGGGGCACAGCTAGTTTATAAATATGACTAAATATATTTTTTAGTTCGCTTTTCATTTAAAAAGTTAGCGTATCAACAATAATTATGTCCTGGTAAGTAGTAAAAGCAGGACCATCGTGGTGCCTCATGGTGCTGATGAACTCTAGAGGTAAAGAAGTGAGTCAGTCTTTAGTTCTTTACATCCCGTAAGTAACTAAACAGGTTTAACCAAGTTTTCTATGAAACTGTTAAATGACAAAATTTTTGAAAAGGGTGTACCTTTTCGTTGACTACTCCCTTGCAATCTCCTTGTTTCTCTCCTCCATACACGGTATATCCACTCAATAGTCACACTCCAGGTCCAACAGCTTAACCCAGGGTACATGGGGTACACAAATATCTTTACATATTCTCCATCCAAAGGTTGCCTGGAAGAGATTCCCATGCGCATTAAGGCCGCCCATTGTACTTTCTCTCATTTTTTAGTTTCGTTTATTCTAAGTGTACAATAAAGAATTAAATAAATAAATAAATACCTACATGTTTTTCGGTCACCCATCTAATGATGGACTATTGGAATAGTTGATTAACTTTTAAAATCGCCAACACAACACGCTACGCAATCAGAGCCACATAAAGTAAATCGGTTCTGCAAACTTCAAAGGTACCTGTCCAGGGTGTCCCTAAGACCTATGTTATATGGCTTACTGCTGAAATATAAAGATCGTGAACTGCCATCCTGGTCCAATAGTGGTAGGTTCCCTGAGTAGACCTATTGTTTGCCAGGATGCACCATGGGCAGATAGGGAATAGGCTAAGTAAAATGAATATTGTGTCCACGAATATTCCTATTCCAATGTATCACAACCATAAAACAGCTGATATCCGTTATATAGGTATGTCTCGCTCGCTCGGCCAATGAAAAACACAAACAATCAGCTGTTTTTGACATCTGTTAATTCTGACAAATGTTTACAAATAGAATGGTGAATGAACGGCGCGATCGAAAGCATTCGATAATATGGATGAGTTCGTTGTCAGAGGGAATTTGCGTTCGTGACGTATACTACAGTTTACCGCTAGCTTTAAACTAGCTTTAGCTGAACTTCCAATGCTTTTGATTTCAGGAGTATAAGGATGCAGCATTTTGAATACCAACTAAACAACTCCAACACGTTTACAAATATATCATGCCCATAAATTCTGTAACGCGCAGGTATCGAACCTGGATCCGTCCGTGTACTAGCCTATTTATCAATAATTTAACTAAATAGCTCTTTGTTTTTAGACCAATTTTAAAATATAAAATCATTGTCTCAGACCCTAAAACAATGGATATTTGGAAGATTTTTGTAATCGGATAATATAGGATTGCACCTACATTTCACCTACCAATTCGAACTGGGCCAGACCCAACCCTACCCAAACTTAGCACCGCCATGCAAATGGGAAAGCCCGTTCTTAATTAAGTAGATAAGGTTGATGATGATGGTATACCATTTATCTTAGTTGATTACGCATAAAAGGCGAGAATCCTTAAAACATTAACTGTTCTTCGCTAATAATTTGCCGAAGAAGTCAGTCGGAAGTATAATTCGCGCATTCTGAGTCACGAAGACACAGACAACTCGTGCATACTACAAATACTACAATACAGACGCTATCCAGCTCATTCGTTCGTTCTCTTTCGTGCCGCTGTGACGTACAATAATAAACATTGCAAAGTTTTGCTACAAGAATGGCGACCCCAACTAATGGAAGTGGCAATTTAGTTGAAGATTTTGAAGAATCTTTTCAGGTAAGCCCAATACAAAAATCGGGTAAAATTATTAAAAATACTATTTTTGCAAGATTCTAACCTCTATGCAGAAAGATTGATTTGTATTGACAACTGTCAAAATTGAATACCAACATTCAGATTCAAAACATGCCGTGGTCGGCGTTGGTATAGTCGAAGCTTCATATACTAAATGTTGCCCCTTGATTTTATTGTTCATACGATTCCGGTGTCTACGTGACCTAATTTCGACTACGAAGCTTCATGTGCTCTTCGATTCGTGTGAAGGGATTTTTGTTGCAAGCGCAGCGCATCTCATTCAACAAGACTGAGTCGGCCATTTTACTGATAATGTTTTCACATAATTACTAAACAATTATCATGTCGTATTTAACTTGAATTATGAATTGCAAAAACTCGTTTTAACATAATGAATACTATCAATCTTTAAATATGGTGAAGTGCAGTGCAGACAACTCAAAAACCGTAAAGTTAACGTGACGAAATATTGTTGATTTTGGACATCGTGTGTGATTGTAAAAGACAATGTCTGTGCCTGGAGAAGATGTTTGTGTGCCGGCGAATGGGGTGGCCATTCAGGTGTTCCGTCCCACATGGGAGGAGTTCAAAGATTTCAATAAATACATTCAGTATATGGAATCAAAGGGCGCTCATAAAGCAGGGCTCGCGAAGGTGATTCCACCACCGGAATGGGTTCCTCGTAAGTCCGGCTATAACCTGGACCAGCTCAACGTAACCATCCCATCACCTATATGCCAGGTGGTTACTGGCAAACAAGGTTTGTTTCAACAAATCAATATTCAGAAAAAGTCCATGACTGTTAAACAGTTCGCTGTAATGGCTAATTCGGCTAAGTACTGCACACCACGACACAGCAGCTATGAGGATTTAGAGCGCAAGTACTGGAAGAACGTCACTTATGTGGCACCGATTTATGGGGCCGATGTTAATGGAAGCATCACAGATCCTGATGTAAAAGAGTGGAACATAAACCATCTGGGTACGATCCTAGACTTTGTCAACTCAGATTATGGCATTGAAATTGATGGTGTGAACACTGCATACTTGTATTTTGGAATGTGGAAAACCACCTTTGCATGGCATACTGAAGACATGGACCTGTATTCCATCAACTATTTGCACTTTGGTGAACCTAAAACCTGGTATGCTATACCCCCGGAACATGGGAAGCGTTTTGAAAGAATTGCTGCAGGCTTCTTCCCGACATCAGCAAAGACATGCCAAGCGTTCCTACGTCACAAGATGACTTTGATTTCACCGCAAATATTGAAACAATACTCTGTTCCCATCAACAAAGTGACCCAAGAGGCTGGTGAGATTATGATAACATTCCCATATGGGTACCATGCTGGTTTTAATCATGGTTTTAACTGTGCTGAGTCCACCAATTTTGCCGCACCTCGCTGGGTAGAGTATGGTAAACGTGCAACACAATGTACATGCAGTAATGATATGGTCAAAATCTCAATGGACACATTTGTGAAAAGATTCCAGCCTGATCGCTATGAACTGTGGTTGAAAGGTCAAGACATTGGTTGTCACCCGGAACAGCCAGAGAAGATGATGCCAGCACCACACCCATCTGGCCAGGATATTTTATGTAATAAAAACAATACAGAGCTGCCCGAATCCTTTATTGAAGCGGAAGTTGAGAATTCCAAGAAGAAAAAACGCCACCCGCTACATTTAAAGAGAGCTATGGCCAGTAAGAGTATATCGGAAGGTGCAATCGCAGTATCAATTTTAGGCCACGATGTAATGGATGATGATGAAATGACAGTGGCTGAAGGTGACCTTGACATGATGAATTCAATGAAGCGGCCCAATATGCCAGAGCCAGATGACACACAGCTAGACGCACTGGAAGATATTTGGCTGAAAGGGGATGAAATGGACCCATCTGAAGCTCAACTACCTGATGTTGGATACATAGACTCAGACAAGGATTCGGACTACGGCAAGCCGAAAGCTAGAAAGGTTACCAAAGTGAGAAGAAAGAGAAAGGAGAGTATCAAAAAAGAACCAAAAATCAAGACAGAGGATGATGAGAAGTCTTCACCAAAAGCTAAAGGAAAGAAGGTAAAAACAAAGAAGTTGTCAGATGAGCAGTTGGAAGATATGGCTGCAGCTATATCCAATTGGGAATCACCTCCTCACATAGAAGAATTGAGCCCTGGTGTTGATACAAAAGTTGAAACGGATGATCCCTTGGAAACCATACCTCAACCTGAGGCCAACACAGCAACAAAACCCACAGATTCTACAGAAAAAGCCCCCGAAATTAAAAGAGAACCAAAGAAACGGAAAAGTTTACCCAAAACAGAGCGTGTAAAGAAGGAGAAGCCACCCAAAAAGGAGCGAGTTAAAAAGGAACCCAAACCCAGAAAGCCAAAAAATAATAATGGTGTGGTAAAAGAAAAGAAACCAAGGAAACCACGGGCACCTAAAAAGCATCCTGACTTTGAATACAACTCTCCTCTAGGGCCAGTCATGGCTAGACCCCATCAAATGTATGGTGGAAGTAGTTTGCCGAAACCACAACAGTCCACATCCACAGCTATAAATAGTATCTTAAAAACCATTCTGCCCATGAAAAACGTTTCTCCACAAAACAAGACCCCATCACCTAGAACTACTCCACCGAAAACACCATCACAACCAAAGACATGCCCCGCAAAATCGGAGCCTTACAATCCTGAACCAAACACGAGGGTGCCAGCAATTGTTCAGCCACTAAACAAAAACCCAAGTGCATTTGAGAGTGAATTCCATAAGTTTATGAATACGAAACACACTAAGGACATTTTGCCTGTTGTAGGTTCTGTTATTCCCCCAAAGCGAAGTTACAAGAGGAGAACACCTCCAGCGAACAACAAATCTCCGGTAAAAGATAAAGTTATTGTACAGCCTGTAGAGGAACCAAAGCAGGAGTGGTCTTTTCCAATTGGCCAGTATAATGACAATATATTCATCAACTCTCCACTAGATTACCGAACATACATGTCGAGTATGAGTGAACGGCAGCAGAGTGCACCGGAACTGCAGAGAGCCTGGAGTTCAGAAAACAATCATTACCCTTACCAGAATGTCCCTAATATGTTTGGACAGCTAAACACAAGTGATGATTACTATAGAAGTCCATACCAACCTCCATGGTATGGTTATCAGAAATAAGCTATTATAGAATTTAAATATAAGTAATTTAATAATGTTTGTCCTAATTCCTATGATGTATAACTAAACAATTGTTCAAATAAAAGTGTTCCGCTATGAATATTTAGTTTAATTGAATATTAAATTAATTACTACATTTTTTTTACATTAGGACCTGATAAGCTTTTTGTTTGTTAATATTTGACTTTTAAAAGTGCATAAATTGATTTTTTATCAATATATCAAAATCAATGATATCTCCCCTAGAAGTCTAAAATTTGATAATCTTAAAAAAATATATTTGTTATGAATTGGTTTCTATTAATCACTTTTTAGCGGTACTCAATTATTTCATCAATTGTTTAGTTAGACAACCATATTTTGGTTTGTTGCCTTATTTTGAATATCTGATAGCTAAATAGGCCTTTAATATGTTAGGTACTTACATTTGTATTACTTAATAATTTAAATTGTATTAATCCGGACCAAGGATGAAAGTATTTCACAACAATTTAATTCATTTCAACGTTTTTTTAAAAAATAATCGTTAAATTTATTTGCATAAAACATGGTATAAAACGGTGAGATGAAAGTCAAATAAGTAGTAGAATACCAATTTAGAAGTTCTACCGCTATAATTACATCTTGACATGTCATTTGAAAACGATAATGGTTTTATTTAAATAGTAGAATACCAAACATGCAAAAATTTAATATTGAGACTAAAATTAGCAGAATCAGGGCCATGTTAGAATTGCAAACCTTACGTCAAACCATAGATATAGTATATACAAGATACACAAAGGCGGCTTAGAGGCATGACAAAAATATTGAAGTAAATATGTGTTGGTGAATGTCTATGTGTAAGTTCCAAATAGTGTTGTCCACGCTAAAAGTTCTTGTTATCGATTATGATGTAAATCAACGGGCGGTCTCTTTTCGTACAGAAACCAAGAAAATCCAGATGAATCTGAATCATCAGCAAACCTATAATTGTTTACAACTTATAACGACGGTGACCGATGGTGGCCAGTACTTTGTTACTTTGAGCTAATATCTGCGATACCTCCTGAGCTCGGAGGAACTGAGATATTAATTTAAATTAAATGCTGTGAAGGGCAATTTGTTTCAAATGAAATACTCGTGATAAATAACATATTTATTTGCATAGGGATTAATACTATGTTTATGAAAACACCTTCGCAAATAATGCATTATTTTAGATAAATTTAAGAAGTTATTGTGAGCTAACCTTTAATGATATGACATTCTGTCATGCTGTCACGGTCTTTTTTAGAACTCTCATACACGACTTTTGCGAAACTTTAACCGTTTTCACAGCGCACGCAGCGGAAAGCTCTATGTAGGAAAAATGTTCAATCATTCTTTATTACTGCTCCACTACTATTTTTTTAGTACACCCATATTCTTTATCGATAAATAAGAAATCTAAAACGAAATATTTTTTCTAATTGGTCCAGTATTTCCTGAGATAAGTAAGTTTAAACAAACAAACTCTTCAGCTTTATAATATCAGTATAGATACAGTAAATTAATTAACTCAATACTTTTATATTATTTTATTTATTACCTTCTCAATATAACACTTTTGAGATATGTTCGTATCGTTTCCTTGCTTAATTTACAATTCATTTACGTGTTTAATTCTAAGATAAGCATAGTTTCTATTAAGAGTTTAATCTGGTCTATTTTAAGTCCGCATTCATTTTTCCATCAATGCTGAACTGTGTGGAAACCTGAAAAAAACGAAATTTATTTACCAATATGTATGTTTTATATCGATTGTAATGACGTCACCGCTTTGTCAAGCACTAGCGTAAACAAACATTTGCTATTTTATACATTATTTTCGCGAATTTAAATAAAAAGCACTATTTATACTCAAATATATAAATGGAAATAAAAATATTGAAAACTTATATTTATAAGCCAATTTCTAGCTGAAATTAGGTAAAAAATGGTTCGTAAAATTCCAATGATAAAATCGTATTTACCAGTAAATGTTTATTAATTCGGATTATTTCGCCTAGTAGCGTTGCATCCAGGTACAGTACACGACACCATAATTGTATTAAGTAATAATTACAATATTAATAGAATAATTAGCAATAATATTTACAATTTTCACTGACACTGACAACACACCGGGCCGCTTTGGGCTCTTAGTCGCGAAAAACAATAACATATTTCTATATTTTCTCTGTCTCTTTTCTCTCGGGCGTTCAGAATTGATTAAGGACTCTCACTCCCACGCTTTGTGTATCTTGTAAGCGAAGCGCTAATACTAAATCTATGCGTCAAACCGTTATAACTCCTAAGATACATGGAGAAAATTAACGGGAAAATAAGATATTCGAAGAGTAGAATTCAGATTTGATAGGTCGACAAGCTCAATTCATTCACGAACGTGAGTCGACCATATTGAAAGTACGTACCTTTGATTGTGGTATACTCAAGTTATAATAATAATGTCTGTAATTACAACCGGAAGTGTGAGGTACATGCGGGCAAAATCAAGCATAATGTCGACCTTTAGTACTATGGTTTCTCAGACTTTTAAAAAATGTTCGTGTATCTGATCCATAAGACTTATACGGCCGGTTTTCGGACTATTACGTCTTCCGAAATTGTTTGACGTCCGCCATAATATTGCAGCAAAATACTAAATGTAAGTACATAACATATTGCTTGTTGCACTTGATGTCTGTGCAAATTTAATATTATTGAAGAGGACGATTGTTTCGATTTAATGTAATTAATAATATTTTCTCACAACACGTGTAGTTACACACTGTGTTGAAATGGTGTAGATTGTGATTTGGGTTTTCATTTGTACTAATTGATTCATTATGACTTAGTAAGTTAAGTACGTACTAAGATAAACAATAAACTACATGCACCATCACGAAGAAATATCCGAGCCGCTTGACACATACGTTGACTTAATGTTATATTTAAGACATAATATTGTTCATTAAAATCTTGACCTTAACGAGTCACTAAAAGGGTACAAAATCAAAAGCATGAGCATACTACTTTGTCAATATGACATGTAGCGAGCGACGTGACTATGAATGAAAATTCTGCCCAACTGACACGATTGGTAGACTTCTGCCGCGGATAATTTTTAAGTGAGTCTGTGTCGTTTGTGTTTTAGTGAATCAAGTTAGATTATGGTTTATCTAAACGTATCTACTATGCGTAGGTCAAGTTAACGAGAGCGGTACATTAAGATACCAGTCAATTTGTCCAAAAACACGAAATTGTCATCTTATGGATTGAGGGATGGCTATTTTTTATGAACCTACAGTCGGCCCTTGCGTTATCCTATGAAAAGCGAGTACTGATAACCCAGTGGTAGTAGTTTGTGAGTTCTTACTTTTCAGAACATTATCAGCTCATACGTTCCCACCAATCACGAGATTACCCGAACAGAGTGTATAGGTCGTCGTCCACGTAGCCCAGTGCGGATCCGACTTCACGTACAAACTTTGGTTCACTGTGAACGCAGTTTTCCTCGCGATGTTTTCCTTTACCGTCAGATGGTCGGATTAACGTATTAATTATACGTTAATATGTCATACCGTAGTAATACATATAAATTTCGAAAACACTTTGGTACGTGGCGGGATTTGGATCTGCTCTCTCCGGATCGGAAGGCAAGTCCAACCTAATGAGACACCGAGGCTCGTCATAACATAAAATATTAATTGCGAAGAGTTATTTCCTTAATGAGTAGGAATAAGTGAGTCGAATTCTTCTTCGTCGTTTCACTCTTGACAGAGTGGTCGTGGTCGTCATTTCAGCTGTCAGTGGCTCGCTTAAAAATACGCCGCCATTCCTGTGAGTGAGTCGAATAGTTCAGTATTAATATTTAAAAAGAAATAAGCCAAATCACATTCTACAGCAAAATATTCTTAGCCATCTTGACGACTGATGATATAGGTGTATATTAAATAGATCACACATTGATATGTAAGTATAGAAACACGTAGAAGGATGCAGCTTTACTTGTAACTTTAAATTATATGTGAGTAGTTAATGATTGTTATTTATTTCTTCAGATCCTTTTTTCGGAATGACTTATCGTATTAGGCCTCACAGCTTTACTGGACAATTGGCGGGCGCAGATGGCCCTCAGCCCAAAAAAATATGATCCTCGGTTTAGGGCGTTGCAGAGGGGGAAAGGCGAGGTAACCAAGTATATGTTTGGGGAGAAAAGCGACCGGTACTGAGTCGTCTAGGTGCGACTGCAGTGCCAGATATCGTCCCGTGGTATATGAGTGTTATGTACTTTTGTATTTCGGGATGAGGGCACTGGAGCTAGTAAAAATTCCGCGTATAATAGACCTACCATCTGTAGTCTCGGGTGACGGGCGCAGTGCGGCATTGATAAAGAATACTGTGTATCAGTTATTGCTCTCTTCAATGCTGTTTTGTCATGGTCAGACGTATCACTTACCAATTAGGTGGAAGGTCAGACGTATCACTTACCAATGAGCTGGAGTGTCCTGACTGATGTACACTTTGTAACATAAAATAAGTGGGAACCAGCTGTTAGAATGAGATTTATTGGGTTTGGTATTTATTGGGGTTGATATGGATTTATGATGCAAGAAATGTTTGTCTGATGATAAAATGATTTTTTTCCTTCTCCACATAGGAGATAATATTTATGGAATTCAG
Organism: Leucinodes orbonalis; assembly: GCA_019425675.1. NCBI lineage: Eukaryota > Metazoa > Arthropoda > Insecta > Lepidoptera > Crambidae > Leucinodes > Leucinodes orbonalis. Next base: position 36,273 of record PQWD01009390.1, read on the forward strand.
TGTGATATGTTTTCAGTTAGAATTTTATCAAATTAATTAATCAAAAAATAATTATTTAGTTTGAAAGTAAGTAATTATATATATTACAGTTGGAGGACTTTAACGAAAATTATTTTATAAAATTGAGATTAATTTTTATCTAAATTGTAAGTTGATAATCCATTATATACTTAATATTGTGTGAGAATAAATTTTTGAAATAACTCAATGGGGTGAGATATTTGACTTACACACTGTTTTTGGATGACGCAATTTTCTATAACGCATAGACAACTAACACGCCAGTTTGAATCTGGGGGTACCACCATCTCTTAAAACAGTGTTAAAATAATATTATATCGCCTTTTCTGGTACAAAAATGCTGACGCATCATTAAAGTAATATTGTTTTATGACATGTCTGTAACCCCCCGGTCACTGACAATTCGAAATGGTATTCCGGTAGCTATTCGCGACGATTTTTATATATATTGTGTGGGTTTAAAGTAAATGCACAGTTCCCGAATACAGTATGTGAGAATTAATATAATTAGATAATTTATATTAAGATTTGTATATAAAAGTGAATTCTTAGTCATTACGGTACCCTTATTCACTCGAGTATTAGTTTGTTCATAAGATATTTATTGAGTTTTCATATTGATTTCATCAATGTTGAAGTTCTTTGAATTAAGAAAAATAGTCTGTCACTCAAAGTATGCAGGTACAGTCAGCGTCTAAAATATAGGAGCACTAAGTGTTCCCATATTTTAGACGCTGAAGCTCTATACGCAATCTAGTGTTCATGTCATTCTGCTAATCATACTAAAGTCAAATGTAAAACACCGTTGTTTGTACCGATATTATTGACTTTTTGGTTGTGTCTTTTAATTTGGATACCCTAAGTGCTACTATATTTTAGATGCTGACTGTACCATCAATAATGTAAAAAGTATAGATTCTTTATATGCTCACAAAACAATCGAAACAAGTGTTCCGAATGCAGCGACATCACACAGACATATTACGAATGAGCGTACATTTACCTAAACGAAGAGCCTACAACCGTATTCTTATTGGCGGTTCGTTTTTGAGGCACGGGTGGCGTATCATACCTTTATATATACAGAGTATCATTGGGTACCATATAACATTTGTACATATGTAGCGGCATGAACATTTTAGTCATTTCCGGGAGGTTTATAAAAATTTAATTGAATACTGAACCTTAATTACGACCTATTTGGTGTTACGGTTGAGACGTCGACTGCAACACCAAGGGTTCTAGGTTCGATTCCCGGGCAGTACAAACATTTGTGTACATGAATACGTCTGTTTGTAATGGTCTGGGTGTTTTCCAAAATTACCAAAACAAATTGCCACGTAACAATAGCTACATATTTGAAGTTATGGTTATAAAGTATATACTGTAAAAGTTGGTATTTATATATTTACCCGTATATGTTTTATAAAATAAAAGTAAAATATTCTTAGTATTCTAGAAAGAGACTCAAGCTTTGATCTTTACTTAAATAGATCTAGAAAGGGATGCCGTTATTTGTCGTTTGTAGCTTAACAGGCCAAACCACTGAAGCGCTTTTTTTCAAAGCATCAAAATTAATATTTTTAGTTTAGTATTTTAATTGTTTTCTATTATATTTTTGTATATTTTTTAACGTTCATAAGTGCTATAAATAAATGTCCACTGACATTCACACAGCGCCTTCTAGCCCCATGTTAAACGTGAAGCCTGTATTATGGGTACTAAACAATGGATAAACTTACTTATATACATATTTTTTTTGTAAATACATATTTTGTAAATATTATACATAGAAAACACCCAGACCATTACAAACAGACGTGTTCATGTACACAAATGTTTGTACTGCCCGGGTATCGAACCCGGAACCCTTGGTGTTGCAGTCGACCTCTCAACCGCAACACCAAATGGGTCGTCTTTATAT
>PQWD01009391.1:0-28116 GCA_019425675.1 Leucinodes orbonalis
TTACTGCTGTTCTTTTACTAAGCAACCATCGCAGTATAGACTGTAACAAAACCTGACACGGTTAAGGGTGTAGAAATGAAATCTATGTGTAATGCAATAGATGCAACTACTATATTATAGTTCCTTATATTGGGCTTTGACTAGGTTTACTAGTACTGCAATGATATACATAGCACTATTATTATAGTGCTATTGTATACATACTATAATGTACCTCTTCGAATTTATTTTGTCTTCCACTTGAATGCCTTACCTGGCATACTATAAAGTTTAAAAAGTTATAGGTCTATATATATTCCTTTTGTATTCAGAAATGTTCATAATTTCTGATAAAATCTGAATTATCGAAATCTAATCTGATCGAATCTAATCATAAAATTATGATTAAATCGTCGTTTTAAAATAATTATGATAATAGCGGAAGTAGCGAACCCGTCAACTTCGTGTCTGTTATAAGATTTACAACGTGGCAGTAGTTTTCTTTAATATTCATATTGTCAAGGCTTTGTGGAATTCTGTACCAACACATTATACGAATTATTTTCGATTTATTGTCGCCGTAAAACCATTCATGGACTTCAATGAACATTTAAAAAGAATTAGTGAAATTGGTCCAACACATTTTACGATTCATTTTTACATTATAGGAGATACTACTTTTTTGACATCCCTATTGCAAAATGCATTAGAATTATACCGCAAAATGCTTGCTTAGCTTTATGAAATACACCTTGGCCTCACTATCCTCCACAATCATTTTGTGAGAAACAAAATAGTATTTTTCATGTTCTTCTATCCAGGATTCGGGATACAATGGATTGAAAATTGATTTCACTCCATCTGCGGAATACAAAGAGATGATATGTACTTAGGGCTCGACCTGTTAGATGGATCTCACACGATGTTAGAATTGCTTCTTAACTATTTAGGCGTATAGCTTAGTTACTCACACACGCTATCATTAATTAAAGTTGGAAATTCATTCCATCCTACTTTTGTATCTATTGACAACTGCGGCCTTAAAAATAGGTTATAGGTACTGTCTCTTCTTTAGTTCTTAACTTTTGGTGATGGGGTTGCATATAAACAATTCAAATGATTTTTATCATTACATAAGCTTTGATTAAATAATTTCACATCTAAGTACCGTATAAGCTATAGGTTCTAGCGGATTTTTTGTTTGATTTTTATATTCTTGTTCAGGACCCTCAAATTTGAAACCTCCGGAATAGAAACTCCTCCTCTTAATTTGCCAGTAAATGTAAGTCGCGACAGTTCATATCTTTAATTAATTTTGTATGGGAACGAAATTTCTTATATCAATTTTTTGTTTAAGCCAATGCCAATAATAGACGAGCAAAGGGCAAGTACACCAACTATTGACGAGCGAAGAGACCCTATGTCATCCCAGGTAATCTTTTATTTACTTTCATAATCTCATTAACAATATTACGTCTTCTAGTCTCGTACTCTTGTATTAAAATTATTTTAATACTTCTTATTATTTGGGATGTATAACGTGATGTTTAATTTTACTTATTTCGAAAACAAAATAAATATAACATTATTTTTTACTAAATTATTACAAATAATAATACTTTCAGGTCGTGTTCAACAGAGGCCCGCCTCCACCATTTATGCCTGGGGTGCCGCCCCCATCTCGGCGTTATAACAAGTAAGTTTATTTGGCTTCGTTTATGATGGTGTCGATGTCTTAGTATTAATCATTATTAATGACGACACATTTGGTGTAGCGGTTGAGACGTCGGCTGCTACACCAAGGGTTCCGGGTTCGATTTAAGTATTTAGTATCGGCTGCTATCTTAGTTCGTTGTCACCCATTTACTCGTCTTGGGCACGCGTGGTTATTGTCCCACCTGCCTGTGTTACGGCCCCATCTGCCTATTTTACGGCACCATCTTCTATTTTACGGCTCATCTTCCTATGTTACCGGCCCCATCATCCTATGTAACGGCCTTATACATACCTATATGCTGTTTGGGAAGGCCTGTGGAGGAAGTTATAGGTTGATAGATTATGTAGGTAGTATTTGAATATTCTGACCGAAGTGCAACAAAGGGTGTAAGCTAGATTCAAAACTTACGTACTCTTGCTTAAAAGGCCGGCAACGCATCTTGTAGCTCCTTTGGTGTTGCATATGTCCATGGGCGGCAGTATTCACATTCCATCAGGTGATCTGTCTGTTCGTTTGCCCCCTATTCTATGAAAAAAAACTTGACTTTGGAGTTTTACTGATTATTTATCAATCATACGTGACTTCTGTGATTAAAAGAAAAGCAAATCAAAATATCATATATGATTGTATTTTTTTAGTCCACCTTACGGTAGACCTGGGCCGCATGGACCAGCACCACCTTTTACTGAACGTTATCCACCTCCGGAGCCATATCAGCCGCCTCCACGGGGATCAAAGATTCGCCGACCAATGGGTATGTATTTTTAACATATTTTTATTAATTTTGTTCAGAAAATTACCAATTTTTTTTTGTTATAATGTGTAGAGGATGGTCAGGACGCTCGCCGGATGGTTAGTGTCACGCCTGATCACGAGAGAGCGGCATTGATTGAGACCAAGAACTAGTAGACAGTTATTATTCTCCATCAATGCCGCACTGCGCCTGTCACTCGAGAAAACCAGATGTTAGGTGTCTTATACCCGGTAATTTTACTAGTCAATAAAGTCCAGTTAAGCTTATCTCTAAAAAGTCTTACTCAAAGATACACAATAAGTAATAAAACTCTAAATGTCATGTAGGCTGAAACATGTGATTTGCATAAAAATAAATTAAAAGACCTATGAGGCACAAATAAAATTTGTGTGTCAATTTCCTTCACATGCATGGTGCATATGTCAAAATTGATTAGAAGCTCGTAAATATGTCTAATTATTTAATAAGCCTCATATTACATCGATAACCTATATTATATTAAATACGTTCGTAATGATTCATGTTATGGTTCTTCGTTTTACTAAAATATGTATTCTGTAAAATGTATGCTTTGTTAAATAACTATGTCATGACTTGAATATTGGTATTAATGTAACATTGAACAGTTTCATTAGTGTTATTTGAATTTATAAACCAGTGTCCACTCATTTTCCTAAGTGGTATTTCTTCAAAAAGTAAAATCCTTGAAAAAGTAAAAATTAAAAGAATGTTCAATTTAAAAATTTGGTGGTATAAAATAAAAAAAGGAATTTATTCAATTTAGGTCCATGAAAACACTTATGAATGTCAAATGAAGTTACCACTGATTCGGTCTGTCGTTGTTAGGGTTTCTCATTTCTCGACCTTTTTTAATTCTCGGAGCACGAGAATTCTCGACCACTATTTCCCGGGAATTCTCGGGTTGTCGAGAAATATTGAAAAGCTCAAAACAATATTTGATTTAACAAAAAACTATTTTTATGCAATATTCAGCATTTATCAATGACCAACGTTTATTTTTAGTTTCATGTGAGTTTAATTTAACTATAGAAAATTTAATTAAGCGAAAAAACTCTAGCGAGATCTTCTTATCATTATTTCTAGTTTCTACAAACAAATATACTAAATACCTAGTCTTTTTCTTTGAAAAAAAAAAACAAATAAAATATCTTCTAAAAAACAATGTCATCATGTCACCACAATGAAACTTAGTACCTTACATACAATAATTTATTTTAGTCTTAGTCTGTACTACAAACTTTTCAATTACGTAGCATAAAACGACAGTTTAATTCCTTATAAAAAATAACAATCAGACTAGCTTATTAATTACGAGTAACAGTAAGGTACATGTTCCTTAGTTTAGTCTTTGTATCAACTTTTCAATATTTGTTATAAGTAAATGTAGTCTTCCTTTACGTAAGTTAACATGAAAATCTAATAAATCATTAAAAATCTTAAGACCAATTACAATCACAATTAAAGCGGAAACTGCTTCAAAAGCTAACCCACAATGTCACGTTATCATTAAGAAAATAAGCCTTTAAAAATACAAGGGCATTTATAGCATCATCTGACAATCGGTTTCGTATTTTGTCACAAAGTTTCCAGACAAGGAGAAAACACGTTCGTTTTCTATTATGTACTCTAGTATAACGTATTAGAAACGTTTTTCAGAAACGTAATTAGCTGGTCTTCCTGAGAGGAACTCAAATCTTAATAATTACAACGACCGTGTGAAATATCAAATTCGGTGCCCTCCTCTAATAGGACCAATTATTTCATTTAATTTCGCACGACGCGTGGCAGAGCCGCAACGAGAACGCAAGCGCGTTATCAAGTTTTAATTTTTGACTGAATTCTCGATTTCTCGACCACTTTTTCTCGTCTCGAGTAAGGCAAAATTTCCCGGGAATTCTCGGTTCGAGAATTCTCGAAGAGAAACCCTAGTCGTTGTCTACTGAAAAGAATCCAACAAGAAACTCTGTAGTTACTCTTTTCCAAAAATATTGTTTTGTACAGCATTTTATTATTTGGTAATGGTTGAGAGTCGTTTACGTCGTCGAAGGGTTCTCCGGGTTCTATCCCCGGGCAGTACAAACATTTGCGTGCATGAACATTTTAGTTTGTATTGGTCTGGGTGTTCCTATGTATCATATGTATGTATTTACAAAAAAAGCATACAATCTATTGTTTAGTACCCATATGTTTAAAAATATGTTAAATGGGCCCTTCTGCATTACAGAACTCAGTAAATTATATTATTTATTGGTGATGATAACTGTCTTTATAAATTCTGTTGGTATAATATTTTGACACATTTTGCTTAGTCAAAATTAGATTGCGTGCACTCATTATATGACGAGATAATTTTCTTCAAATTAAAAAAAAAAAAAGTTTATATCGTGTTCATTAAACGTGACCAAATAGTTTTAAAAAAAAAAACAATGTTTTCTATTTTTATCCATAAAATGAAGCCAAACAAGTATGGGCTCATTGAAAAAAAAATTGACATGCACATGCAAACATGCATGGTGCATATGTCAAAATTGATTAGAAGCTCGTTAATATGTCTAATTATTTGATAAGCCTCATATTACATCGATAACCTATAAATATTAAATACGTTCGTAAGAAGTTATGGTTCTTCGTTTTACTAAATTATGTATTCTGTAAAATGTATGCTTTGTTAAATAACTGTCATGACTTGGATATTGGTATTAATGTAACATGGTCGTCATTAATGTAACGGTAACGCATGGTCATTCTCTCGTTAATAGTACTGTACTTTGGTACATCCCCTAATTTGTGGCCAATCGATTGATACAAAGCTCAAATATTTAAAAACCCTAAAAATCATTTTAAACACTGCGATTATAACTTAAAACTTTAAATAGGCTTACTCTACTTCACTACAGCGCTGAAAAACGCGCGCATTATAATAATTGCCTAGATTCATGAATAAAATAGTACGATCTATACTTGCTCAAAGCAACGAGGTAGCTAATTTATTTATCATTTATTTTGTAAAATTTTTTTATAAATCTTAATGGCATTAGGTTCATATGAATACATTCCATAATATGAGTACAATAATAGGTCGAATGGATGCCAATGATTCATAATTCACATAAGCTAGGCCAAATGGTCTAAGATAGAATTATTCATCAATAAATTACCTGCAAATAAGTACGTAAATTCATTTGGATATCATTTATATTTTCCAAGCTATGGTGCCTTAAAGATCACTAAAAATTGATAAACAGCAATTCTCTCCTTGTATGGGGTTAAGCAAATAAGAAAAAAGTTTAATTGAGAAACAATACGTCGATTTCAACAAATATGTTGGTCTCACGAACAATCATCATTATATCAGCCACATGATGTCCACTGCTGAACATAGGCCACCCCCAATAACTTCCAATCCACCTGTAGGAAGCTATTTGTATCCAGTAGCCACCCGCAACCTTCCTTATTGATCTGTCAAACTTGTGGGCGGCCGGCCTACGATACTCTTTCCGGTACGAGCCCCCGATTGAAATTGAGGGGGATGCGACACGGCTAATTGTCATGATTTTCATCTTGTCCATGTTCATCGCCATTTTATCAATGTTACCACCTTTATCAGCAGCACCTTTTTAGCATTCAATGCGCACTTTTCATAAACTTTTTATCACTACATACTATACTACAAAATCACCAGCTCCTCTATCGATTCTCAAAGAAATATCGTTCAGCTGCAGAAATAACGCCGTTCTTTGCCCTCTGGAATTGTAGGTGTACATGGGTGACGGTGTCATTTACCATCAGATGAGCCGTCTGCACGTTCATCGGCTATCCAATAAAAAAAAATGTATCCAGAACTACTATACTTTTTAAGGACATTTTTTATCGTTGTCAAAATTCTTTTTCATTGTGATATTAAATAAAGGATTCCAGCTCGAAGAACACAGATCTGGAGCGTTTTACTAGATCCTTAGAACTGGCAAAACATCCGGTTAGGTTGGTTAGCTTAAGTCCTAAAGGACCTATGCCCTGAGTTTATGATTTAAGAAAGTACGAAAGGTTATAATGTAACTAATTAAAGTATGTGCCAAATAGAGTTGGCATAACAAGGTGTGACGAGTTTTGCACGATCCGATTGAGTTAACTCTGGACCTGGTATCTTAGTGCAACGAAAGTATTAAATTATGATTTTAATATATATGGATGCGGTTGATTGTGGTGACCAAACTGTTTTTCATACATATTATGATAACGCATTCCAAACCGAGATCAAAGTGCTTCTCACTTGTCTGGTGAAGTAGGAAAGGCCCTCGTAGCGAGCATTGGCAGTCGGATAAAAACATATTTCTATAAGGTTCGTTTTCTAGTGTTTCATGTATGTGAAGAGCTCGTTGGATTAGTGTGTGGTGTGCAATGTGGTGATCGCGTGCGTGTTGTACATGTCGTAGGCACAGCGACGACCCGCTCGAGGCGTTCAACCGGATGATACGCGAGAAGGAGATGCGGGCGAAGCGGCGCGAGGAGCAGCGGCGTCGGGCGCCGTCAGGCTCGCGCTCGCGGTCCCCGTCGCCGGCCGACCGCACGCCGCCGCGTCGCGCCAACAGCAGGCTGCGGTATTCTAGGTTCGTGACATGACGCGCTCTACATGCATGTGTATAATGCTTGTTCTTTACCATGCATGTGCATAATGCTTATTTTTTACCATGCATGTGTATAAAGCTTATTCTTTTTCATGCATGTGTATAAAGCTTATTTATTAGCCACAAAGATTCCAGACAATAGAAAATATTTTTTTGTTTTTTACGTCTTTGGTGGTTAAAAGTTAATGTAAATAAAACAGTAGTGGCGCACTAACAGCAGACTGATGATCTTAGCATGTGACGCGCTGTATATGCATGTGTATTATAAGCTAAAGAACAGGTCTTTAGCTTATAAGGCCTAGAATTTCCTCTTTGTTGCAAAGTTCAATCAATCGATTTAATGGATCAGACGTCCTTATGGGTCGTAGTTTATTGGATCGGGAGTAATGAAAGAGAGACTACTCTTGTAAATCTGATTTAATAATAACGTAGACATTATAATAAATAAAGCGTTACAGTGTTTTCATATGAAATGTAAATAATCCAATCCATATGTTTTATCTATGCAATGGAAATAATTCAAAAACGGCAAAAACAAGGCCGTGTAAATATGCAAATGACTGCACCTGCTAACGGCACGCTATGGTTCTCTAAGTACTTTATATGACGCTCTAAAAATGTTTGTGTGCTAGGTGATACGATGCTTGCGCTTTGTATTATTAGTTTAAATATACGTGAAACTGCAGCGCGCCAACAAATGTTACATAACGTTCTTGACAATTGATCCTCTCTATGAAGAAATGCTTTTGTTCATAAACTACTGCAAGTTCTGGTTTGCTATAAGAATACTACATGACTAATAAATTAAAACAACGTGTTTTTTTATAAGTTGGTGGGTGGATGAATGTATGAATAGGGTATGCAAAGTGACTGAAACTAATCGCAAACACAAATAATTTGTAAAAGTGAGTGTTGTTGATGGTGTGACAGCAGGTTGCCTATAGTTTCAAATCTGTAGAGGAAAATGGGCGAATAATTGAATTGGGAGTAATTTAATATGTTGGCTATTTACCGGGTTATCTGAACGCACAGGGTATGCACTGCTTATTTGCATATTGAGCGCACGCTACTGTATGATTTGCGTATCTATCTACGTACGTGCGTATCTGGTACGCGACAAATTGAGATGTCAATTTCCTAGTGTTGTTACATCGCTTACTAGGTAGGTAGCCTATATTGTAATTTTTTCAATGCAACAAAAATAAAGTTAACATCAAATTAAGTTTATTATACTAAAAAAAAAAATCAAGAACCCAGTAAAACTAACATTGTTGATTGCTAAACTTGATTTTTCATGTAGATAAGAAATGAGCTAGTAATAAAATATAAAACGTGACGAGGAATCTACCGAAGTCATTTTAAACGCTGTCGATATGGGCTTGAGCAGCACTAATATTAAGGTGAGCGCGGGTGACGTGCGGTATGAGGGGTGTCCCTTCCCCCGCGCTTCTTGTCATACCCCGATTGCCATCACGAATTGTTTAAAAATTGTGCTCGGAAAATCTCAATTACAAAAAAACAATGAATAATACATAGCGTGTATTGATTGTATAAATATGTTGAACTTTCAGTGTTTACTGGCTTGAGGATCGGATGATTTTATAATAAAATCGTAATGAATCCTAGTTGCCGACGCGACGGCTTACGTGACATTGCTTGTTTTATATTTTTTACCGTAAATCTGATATCTGACCCTTAAGTGTAAAGAGACGCATGGTGCCGGCGTTACTTTAGAATAATTTACACTGCTTATTGCGCAGTCCTGACAGTTCTGTCGGCTACTAAACTTACCTAATCTAATGTGTATTTTAACATTTTACTTTGAATCAAACCAACTTTTACAAATTCATTCATTTTCAAGTTGAGAACCAATGAGAACTTTGATCATGGCAGGTCTGGCTCTTTAAATCATGGTTCGACTTAATGAAAAGCAGATCAGCGTAGGACCGGGATATCTGACACAAAATGGGGAAGTCCTATGTCCACCGCATACGTTGACTGCAATAGGTTGTAGAGAAAGTGAGAGATAGAGATTAATAAACTAACTAGTCTTACAAACTTGAAAGGAGTACCGTTGTACAAGATTGCAGCTATTTCTAATGCCTTATATATTTATAACACGTTTTTTTATTTCAATTTGTATCACCACAACTAGTGAAGACTAGTTTATAATTTTGTGAAAATTAAAAGATTTGCAAAAAGTTCAAATTAAGGCGAAATTATTTTTCTATTAAACACTTGCCTTACAACCTTAAATGCTTCCTAACTACTTACTGATGTTATAAAAAATTCTCTTGTCATCAAACTTGTATTAGCAGCATTACCTTTGCCATTGATTTAAATAATTTATTCAGGATTATAATAATTGTTCTAATTTAACAATTTTATGTTTTGCAGATCGCGTTCCATATCTCGCGGCCGATTGCGCCGTTCTCCGTGGTCTCCAAGGCGTCGCCGAACCCGTGAAAGAACTTTGTCACTAACTCGGTAAGATTGATTTAAAAAACAGCTAATGAATTTATTTACCAGAATATCTTTTAATAAAATGTATGCTTATACATAAGCAATAATATGTATGACATCTTTATGTTAGTAGGATGCTTATGATAAGCCTCTTTATGTATAATTGTAGAATTTTCTGTCCGGCCATAATTTATGGTGCCCAGCAGTCTGTCCAGCCCAGCCTTTGAAACATTCGATGTCTTTTCCTTCATCATCATCAGCTCATTAGACGTCCTCACCAAGGGGCACGAGCTTACCCGTAAAGGGTCTTCCTTAATTACGCATAATTCCTAGCAATGTGGGGTGTCCGGTTTTTTATCAATATGTAGGCCCAAGATATAAATTCAGATGCAACACGAACATACCGGCCCCTCTACCACCGGACGAGATATAGGTTATTACACCAAATTTTGCAAAGTGATTTAATTTTATTTAAGAGTCATAATTTTTTTAAAATTTCGCGCCATTTTCATTGCTTAAACATAACGCCATGTTGCTCAGTTGTGTTGACGTTAGATTGATAGTGGAGAGTGAGATATTTTTATTCTCTGTCTTTACATGTTTGGCCGTGTTAACTTGTTACAATATATTGTCATAACTTAAATAAACTAGTGTGGGTATGGTAATGGTAATCTTTATGGTAATGGAAAACAGTATGTTTTTAGTTTAAAACCCTTTTGTTTTGAAACGCACCTCACATTGGATTTGTCCAGAAGCACTGGCCCAGTATTACAATCTGACTTTTTTTTTTGCCAAATCCTATTAACCGGTTAGTGTCTGGTGGATCAGTAAAAAATCCTAAGATATAAGAGCGGGGATAAAAGCCAGCCGTGAAACAACTGAGATTGCTCAACTATTCCAGCCCGCTACTGATTCAGAGCAACAGTTTGGTCTAAACACTGCACATAAACCAGTCGCAAAAATATGAGCAACGTTGTAATATCGTCTCCCACGATACTTCCCATACGTTGTTTCTGATCGTTTACTTTTTTTGGACTTTGAATAATTTCTAAAAGAACATACAAATAATACCACTGAAGTAGTCCAAAACAATCGCTCACAATATTTTCAGCAAGAAGAATTGAAATTATTAAAGACAAGTCAGTATAAAGGACGACACATACAATTGAGTGCTTATCGTTCCCGAAACTGAATTATCTATGAGCGATGCTAAACAATAACTTATATTGCAGTTCCCCGTCACCTCGTCGCCGACACCGTTCGCCGCTGCGCTACCGGTCGCCGTTGCGGTCGCCGATGCGGTCGCCGGTCCGCTCGCCTGTGCGTTCGCTGCCTCGTTCGCCACGACGCTCTGTCGTTCACTCGCCGCACCGGTCGCCGCACCGGTCGCCTCACCGGTCGCCGCACCGCTCGCCGCGCCGCTCGGCCGTACGCTCGCCACATCGCTCGCCACGCCGGTCGCTCGTTCGCTCGCCGCACCGCTCTCCGAGGCGTTCGCCGCCGCCGCGGATTATGTCGCCTCACCGGTCAGTATTCTTATATCTTCGTTAGCAGTCTATTAAGAGTTGCCCCTTTCTGGGAAAATATTTGTAAATAAATAATTAATAAATGAATATCCACTCACACAGCGCCATCTAGCCCCAAGTTAAGCGTGAAGCCTGTATTAGGGGTACTAAACAACGGATAAACATACTTATATACATTTTTTTGTAAATACGTACTTATTATACATATAAAACACCCAGACCATTACAGACATGTTCATGCACACAAATGTTTGTACTGCCCGGGAATCGAACCCGGAACCCTTGGTGTTGCAATCGACGTCTCAACCGCAACACCAAATGGGTCGTCAAATTTGTGTGCATGAACATGTCTGTTTGTATTGGTCTGGGTGTTTCTATATATAATATAAATGTATTTACAACACAAATATAAGTAGTATGTTTATCAGTTGTTTAGTATCCACATTACAGGCTTATGCTTAATTTAGGAATAGATGGCGCTAAGTAAATGTCAGGTATATTTATTTATTTATTATAACGGCCAACTGAAGGGTGGTCTTCCCGCACAGCAAAGCAAGGGGGCCGTAACCCACCACTCGGGCCCAATGCCGTTTGGTTAAATCGCGTTAAACGATATGAGCTATGTTAAATTGCGATGACTACTAAAATAAAAATTAATCTAAGATGCATATTGTTACAAATTGACGTTATTAAAATGACATTAAATATGGCGGCTAATATGTGACCATAGAGTATGACATGCGAATTGTCAAATAGCAAAGAGTCTAGTATGTTCTAGATATTTCGCGAACTATGTAGAATGACGTCGACGCTTCGAGCTTAGCGGGCGGACAGGTATATAAGCCGGGCCGACGGGTGCGCCGAGAGTCTTGTGTTCTACTCAAGAGCGAACGTAGAGCGAAATACCTGCGAGACTACAAGGAAGTAGCGAGTGATACAGCGATATCTAAGGGATCGTCGAGTGTGATATAACAGTGTGAAGAGTTAACGAGTGATTATTACGTGTGTGTGGGGAAAGTGTTGTGTTATAGTGTGCAGTGTTAATTACGGATTTTAGTGCGTGCGTTAATTGTTTAATTAGTACGAGTGTAAGTGTAATTAGTGTGTGTGTGTAATTAATAGTGGTTAATTAATAAAGTGTGTTACCGTGTTATTCTTCGTGTTTGGCAATAATTTATCCTGAACCCCCAGCTCGTAACAATATCATGAAATCGGTTACTACTTAAGACAATAGGGATTGACAATTTTTTTTCTGTTATTATATCGATGGACCGCATAATAATAGAAACGTTGGTAAAAAAATTACTCCGTTACATTAAAACTCACAGAGATTTTTCAATTCTAAAAACACATTAATGGACTTTCCCAAAACGCTTCATACAAATGGCTACCTAGTTATGACGTCACGCATCAGTAATTAGTACGCATAGTTTGTGAATTTTGTACTACAACTATATTAAATGTTGTGTTTACTAAAACGGTTTCTTAGCAAAAGTTGCTTTAAATTATATGTGTTATCCTTTTGTTAACAAGGATCTGCGCGGAAAGGCTATGAAACTGCACTCGCGTCTGATGAAGGATTTTTACCTTTTCTTTATTGTTTTTTATCTAAAATAGCCACATACTTAATCTCACACCCCTCACCCCTTAGTAAGGGAATAATGGGATGCAACCCTTAACGAAAAATTTTTTTTCTCAGTACCTATTGAGATATCTTCATGAGATTGAAAACATACATGACTATCGATTGAACAATATTATTAAGATTTTTTTTAGAATTTTTGGAATATTATAAACTGTAAAAATGAAGTATATCTTTGGGTGTTTTTTATACCAACCTTAAAGTGACACCTACCAAAAATATATCTTATGGGTTAATTAATTAGCTATTACATGTAAAGTTACAAAGTCGGATGGTGGAACACAGCCTAATAAAATCTATTACCGAATTTTACTTGCATGCATACCTATATATATTATTTCCAAAACTATAAAACACATGTCAGTATCTTATTGGATTATCATTCTTAAATACGTTTTTTACAATTATTCAGGTCAACAACATGTCATCAACTCATCAGATTTTAATCTTTACATCTTAATCAAATGTGTAACCTACAAATAAATCTAAATAATCACCGATAATAATATTCGATTGATGACTTCGACTGCAACGAATTTTAACATCTGTTTATAAACTCGATAAAATGTTTAATCATATACATAGCAAATAACATGTTGTGACCTGTTCATTTGGACGCGAACGTAACCGGGATCAATCACAAACGCGAAGTGACCACGATCATTATTTTGTGCGATTCATTTTTACTGTAACATTTGCAATCAGAAATAATGGAGAAAACAATGGAATATCGTAATAATGATAAATGTGTAATGTAAAAATGAGTCTCAAAACTCCAATGAAAAGTTGAAACGCATGGTTACACTTTTTTTAAACTCTCAGTAAATCCATTATGAGTGTGTTTTAAATGTATAATTAAAATTAAACGTTAGTTACTGTCATTGGATAACAATTAACGTTTAATTTTAATTAATCTTATTGCAGAGGTATATTAAAAAATGCGTATTGGATTGGTAACTCATTAATATATTGACACTTAAATATATTGAACTTCGAGTAACATTATTTGTTTACTAATATTGAACTTACAGTAACATTATTTGTTCTAGGTTCGCTGGAGTATACGACGAAATGATGTCGCCGCCGCCACGAAGTGTTGAGCCGCCTTACGGATCCAGGTACGATTGTAAAAATGTAACTAGTGTCTTCGTGCACCTTTTATCGCCGAATAGAAAATTGCGTAAATCCCTTGTCCTAAAGATGCCTAACGGATTGAACTCGTGTTTGCGGTCAGTGTCTATATGATGTTATTACTATAGAAGACCATTTTAACTTTTGTTTGTGCATTAGATATTAGTACTCGTTCGTTATGTAACACGTTATATTTAGAATATTTATCATGAATGTGTGATAATTTTATATAATACAACTTTACCTCGCAACTTGGTAAGTATATAAAGGCGAAACTTTTCATCGGCAAGCTACCGTTGCAACGAATATCATCGATGCTGTCCTGTTTTAGTGTTTAAGTTATAAGTTTAATGATAAGACTTCAAAATAAATATCGTGTTTCGTCCTGAATGCAAAACGAGGACGAATCACGATATTGATTATGATGATATAAGATGTTTTTTAGTGACTTTGTCTACGTTGTTACTGGGTGCTACAAGTCACTAATAACAAAACGAAAATAGAGTTAATTATAGTTCTATAATTGTTCCCCGTTTATAACAAATGCTATTTAAAAGTAGCATTAATAAAGGTTATGTACTGATTGAAGCCTTAATAAGTAAGGAAAAAAATATTCCAACATTTATAAAATTTTGGTATAAACTTAACATTATCTATCATTAAAATTTGTGTCTTATATGAGATAATACCTGTGATAAAATTCAAGTTCTGTATTTTCATGTTTACTTGATAAATATATTAAATTGTTGTCTTGGATTGATGATGTACAAATATAAGTTTAATAATAAAGTCATATTAATATTTAAACCGCTGTGATAATGTTCTAGTCTGATTGCAAAAGTTTTTTTTTGTAATTTACGTGTCTTTGTAGTGCATTATTAATTATAAATAAATTATTTCTTGCATTTATTTATACCTATTATATGTTAAGAATCTATAAAGATTGAGGACCTCCCAAGTAATCCTGCTTTGTCACTCAGTAAATTATTTTAAACTGATTTGATCTTTGTAAATCGTTCTTGTATAAATAAATCTTATTAATTATTACAATTACTAAGTAAGCAGATATCCTATCCTGTCCTACTGAAAGTGTCTTACATTTCTACACGAAAAACACTTATTTAACTGTTTTGTCACCGGTTGTGTTTAAGATAAAAACAACCAATTTGTTATAGAAATAAACATTTTTAGAATACCTCTATTAGATATAAGATCCGTTTACGAATACAAAGTAACAAATCATTGTTATGTATTAGTATAAAGTGACAGAATATTTATTATGAAGAACATGGTATTCTACCATGACTACTGGCATAAAAGCATTATCT
This sequence comes from Leucinodes orbonalis, assembly GCA_019425675.1. Lineage (NCBI taxonomy): Eukaryota > Metazoa > Arthropoda > Insecta > Lepidoptera > Crambidae > Leucinodes > Leucinodes orbonalis. The sequence continues at coordinate 15,187 of PQWD01009391.1, forward strand.
TTATCGTATCAAAATGTTATTTAATATTGTATAGTAATGTACTGACTGTTGTTTTTATTTTATTTTTTATTTGTTATGTATCAAACTTGGTGTCGAAAAAGGTGCTCTTAATTTGATCGAATCGTATTTAACTATTAGAATTCAAAAAGTTCATGTCAGGGGTACTGGATCCTCCGGGGCCCTTTTATTGATGGGCGTGCCCCAGGGCTCAATATTGTAGACAGACAAAAATAATCTTTTGAAGATGTAAATAGTACACTTTCCAAGGTACTACACTGGTTTACGACTACCCCCGACCTGCTTCTTAATTCTAAGAAAACTAAGTGTGTAAAGTTTACAATGCCTAATTTAAAGCAGGTAGACACTGTCATCACTTTGGATGACAAACCCATGGAAGTAATCAATTCTACTGTTTTTCTGGGTATAACATTAGACGCAAAATTGCAGTTGGGTGCCCATGTTGCGGCTTTGTCAGTAAAAGTAAGTTGTGCTGCATTTGTTGTGTGAAATATAAGAAGTCTTACTGATATGGAGACTGTAGGACTTGTTTATTTTAGCTATTTTCACAGCGTAATGACCTATGGTCTACTTTTGTGAGGGTCTGCTGATCTACAAACAATTTTATATTGCCATATATGGCCCTAAATCAAGTGACTCGCTGAGAGAATTATTTAAAGAAAAAATATTTCAACATTACCATCTCAGTACATTCTTGACTGTATCATGTACATACAAAACGTGATTGTGCAAAAAAATCAAATAATCACAGTTTTAACTCTAGAAATAAACAAAAACTTGCTGTCCCAAATCTCAGACTTCATAAGGTTGGAAACTCATTTGTGGGATTAAGCAATAAAATATTTATTAAGCTTCCACAAACCATAGTATATTTACCATCGCATTAGTTTAAGTCTCATGTGAAAACAACTTTAATTAAAAAAATTTACTATAGTATACGATAACCTAAATGATAAGAATTCATGGATATGTTGATCTCCACTTCTGCACTATATTATAAATATTTTTTGTATAATATTTTTGTAATTTTCATTTTGACCACTATCTTTTATAATGGTAATTACAAAATCGATAATTTCTGATATGATTTGATTTTACAAATTACTTTGATTAGAAATATAATGCTGTACAAAACACAATATTTTTTGAAAAGAGTAACTACTGGGATTCATGTCAGTGGTAGCCAGTGGCGTGCACAGACATTATGAGTAGGGTATGCAAAGTGAGTGTCATTTATCGCAAAAAAACAATAAACAATTTACATTTTGGTCAAATTGAGTGCTGTTGATGACAGCAGATCGCCTATGGTTTTAAATATGGAGAGGAAAATGGGCGAATAAATTGGAATCATGTATGTATGTTGGCGATTTTCCGGACTGTCTGGAAGCACAGGGTATGCACTTCTTATTTGCATATATGGGGTGCACGCCACTGGTGGTAGCTTCATTTGTCATTCATAAGTGTTCTATATGGACCTAAATTGCATAAATACATTTTTAATTTTTTGAATAATTGTTCATCAGAGAGCTTACTTCTTTTTCTTGAGATGCTAACTAACATTTCTTCGTGTTCTAATTGTAACATTCCTTTCTGGTGAAGATTCTATGCTTTCTTTAGGGAAGTACTTGCTGTCTGACTGATATTTATTTTCTGTTACAGTATTAAATGAGTAGTCACTTGAAAGTTCTTCACAATCCTTATTTTGAATACTGCATTCATTTGTAGTTGATTCAATGGGCAATTAGTCCCTCTTATATTGCATGTTAATTTTTATTGCTTTTCATGAGTTAGGTATTAAAAATCGGTACCCTTTGGTGTATCCAATGAAAATCAGTTTTTTGAGACTTTGAATCCAATTTCTTTCTTTACTCTTTTGGTAAATGAACCATCGCCTCACGTCCAAATGTCCTAACATGACTGACATTGGGTTTTTGTCCAGTTTTTCTGGAGTTATATATCAAAGTGATTAAGTTGGAGAGCAATTAATAATTTATGCAGCCGTGTGAATTGCTTCAGCCCGTTAGACAGGTGATTTGGCATTCAAGATCATACATTTTGCTCTATATATCAAGGTTCTATTCATTTGCTCAGCTGTTCATTTTGTTCTGGAGTGAAAGGTGTGATTGTCTGATGTACTATCCCAGAATCTTTAAGAAAGTTTGAAAAAAATCTGACATATTCAAGTCCATTTTCAGTTCTGAGAACTTTGATCGTACCGTTTAACTGATTCTCAACTAACTTCTTAAATTCAATACATTTTTCCAGAACTTGTGATTTGTTATGCATTACATATTTTGTTATGCAGTATCTTATTTATGTAATCATATAAGAATGTCACAAAATATCTAGCTTAGCCGAATGACTGGGTTTACATTGGTACACATATGTCGGGAGTGAATTAATTCAAGCAGGCCTTTGCTCTGAGACTTTTGAATGGTAAACGTGTCCTTCCTGAGATGACACGTTATACACTTCACATTACTTGCATACCAAGTATACAAGTAATGTAAGGTATACTTGCAACTTGTTTAATCTTGTAAGTTTAGATGACCCATCCTTTGGTATCACAGGTAAGTGTCTTCCTCGATAACATCTGAGATGCATGCATGAGCGGCGGGCATGTGCAAGCGATACATATTATTTATGAAGGTTGCTGTTGCTATTATGACATTGTGTTTGTTTAGTATATCACAATCATTATTATTAAACTTGATTTGACTAACTGGTTTGTAGCTAGTTCAGGCACAAACAGCACATTTGTAAATATTATTTCATTTTGTTGGCCTCTCTCATTATGAAAATACGTAGGGTGTTCAATAAAAACTCGTATAATTACATATATCTATACTTTTCAAAATAAGCCCCGTTACAATTAATGCATTTAGTCATACGCACAAACCACTCATTTATCCAGTCCTCCCACTTTTCTTTATGAATTAAATCTAATTCTTCATGAAAAGCTCGAACCAAATCTTCTTCAGTAGAAAACTTTTGCCCTTTCATGCGGTTTTTCACGAATGGAAATAAACCGAAGTCGCAGGGTGCAAGATCGGGACTATAGGGAGGGTGGTCAAGTACTTTTATACCAGATACTCTCAGAAATTGCGAAGTAGCACCCGCTCTAAGAGCTGGTGCATTATCGTGATGTAGGAACCATGAGCGGAGTCCCGAATTCGGTCGTCGATTTTGGAGTTCTTCGAACACTTGAGGCAGGCAAATCTCAGTGTACCATTGACTAGTAACGGTCTTCTGTCCACTTAGCATTAATGATTTTATTAAGCCTTGTTTTGTTAAAAAAAACGGCCATCATTCTTTTCTTTACTGATTTAGATTTTCGCACTTGAATTGGTTGCTCATCGTCTTCGAAGACCCATATCTTGCTTTGTGATTTAGTTGGCACAGTAAATCCACGTTTCGTCACCAGTGATAACTGAATTCACATTTTTTGATTGGCCATTATAAAAATCGTTTCAGCATAGGTTGCGCCCATTCAACCCGTTGTTGTTTTTTGGAAGTCACTTAAAGAGTGGGGTACAATGTACAAATTTTTTTCACACTTAAATGATTCTTCACTATGTTGTGCAAAGAGGATACAGGAATATTTAAGAGTTCTTCTAATTGACGATATATGATTCGGCGATCTTCTCTTATAGCTTTTTCCACACGAGCTATGTTTTCCGGCACTTGAATTTCCGCAGGTCTGCCTGGTCGCGGGTCGTCATCTAGCTCAAAATCTCCACGCTTGAACTGTAAATACCATCGTTCCACGGTTCTTATAGATGGAGCTTCATGACCAAAAACAGAACACATCTCATCAAACCATTCTTGTTTAGTTAAACCGCGCTTGAAATTATAACAGATAATTACACGATAGTCTCGTTTACCCCACGACGTCATCACGACTTTTTTCGAAAATTCCTTTAACTAAAATAGAAACTTTAACAAGTTAAAACAAACGTGTTTACACTTGTTATTGACGACACTTACTGATGAACACAAAAAAATACGGCTTACGTATAGCGTTTGCAGACACGTCAAGACTTGTTGAACACCCTACGTATAAGCTTATTCTTCCGGAGCTTTGAACAGTTAATGATTTGTTATTAGCAACGTTTATAGTTTTTATATCAGGAATTGTTTCATCTATAAACAAATTCTTTTGCTTGGCCATGTGTGCTGAGGCACCGAAATCAATATATCAGTCATCAGAGTAACCAGAAGAGGCAATAAATGCAGTTGCATATGACGATTGGTTTAGTTTACTTTCTTTATTTCTTCTGATGCTTATGAGTTTTTGATTTACACTCAGGGGTTTAGTGACCATATTTATTACATGTATAACAGCGAGGACCTCTTGAAATATTTTTGTTTTTTATTATGAAACTTTTTGACTTGATGCGAAAGCACTTGAATCCGATTAATTCTGTTTGCCATCTTGTAGAATTTTAGATTTGATTGACTCTTCATTCCTGAGCTTTCAATCGCAAGTATTATCGGCTTGTAACTCTAGGGCCAACTCAACCGAGCCACTCGTCGTCTACATAAAAGCGAATGTTTCTTAATTTATGTGCTGTTGTCATTATTTTACTGACATATTCTTGTACATTAGAACATTCTGCTAGTGTAGTATTGCATAAGACTCGCAGCAGGCTAACCCGGCGTGTTAGTCCTGAGTTCCTACTACACGGGATCCTATCCCGTGAGTTTATTTAACTCACGGGATAAGCAGTCCTAAACCTCCTTTGCAGTGCTGGATTCTTGAATATGTAATTCACGGGATCCACGAGAAGAATTATCTTAGATTTGACCTTGATGTCACGCTTCTTATCAATTCCCTTCGATGGACTAGAAGGTTCAACACAGTCCCATGGTTCTTCGTGTTCCAAATACGTTTTTATGCCATATCGCCAAGTTGCGTAGTTATCATGGTCGGTTAATTTTCTATTAATGCCAATGAATTATTTTACGATGACATGTTGTTAATTTATTGGAAAACAACTTGAAACTTCTTCTTTAAACAGAACACGCTGCGGTTAAGGTTATTTGTTTTGAAAACGTATTTAACACTGATTTAATATACTTTTGTTCACTGATTTTAACTAATCGGACAATCGGGCTACGGGCCCTCCTGGACTTGTGAACAATGTGACACACTAATCAAAGTACTTTATACCGAAAACAGAAGGTTTTTATGGGGCTACATACATAATTGTATACATTAACCAGGCTGCGACGGCCCTCTTAGAGTATTTTAAAATTAGAAATCTTGCTTGTATGCCGGAATGGCATGCTTCACTTATAAATTTGTCATTCCTACTCAGCATAGCAGTTAATCCAATCTCACAGTTCTCTTATTCTTTGAAGTTCCTCCTATAGTTTGAAGTTCCTTCACATCTAAATGCCACAATATTTATGGCAAACATTGATATCTGTTTGTTTAAATTATTATTTATTGTTTGATTTTCCTGAAATCGAACTCATATTAAAGTAGAAAGACCACTTCTATTGCAGTTATAATAAGTAAATCTATAATTGGTATTTTTTACTTGGACCATTTCGAGTATTCTGATTGTTTCCAGTTCTTATTTTAGAATTTCATTTCGTCTGTCCAGTGCTTTCATTGTCAGCACGTAATTCAAGCAGGATTCGTTTCTAGCTTTTCACCTCGAGCTTAGCGTTTCGTGTAAAGATTTGGCGTTCAATGCGTTGGGAAATTCTTTGGTTATGGCGACCTGCAGCTCGTACCAAGTCTTGGAATGTTTTTTCAGTGCGTAACCAAAGAGCTGTTGTGCCTGTAAGCTATCACCTTGAAACCAGAATCCACGGAGACAGTGACCAATGGAAAATTTTTCCGTTGTCTATATACAAGATATTCTTGTATCCACTCGGTCACCGTGTACCCCGTAATTCCCACTGAACTTAGGTATTGTATAGGTAGAACTTGCCGCCTCGTGTGGACCTCATGTCGTCGTCGTAAGTCCTGCTGCCTACTGTTATGACTGTTCTTGTCTTTCGGCAACATCGTTGCAACCCTAATCGTCGTATTGGTCCGGTTTTCACCTTTTTGTCACCCACATGCTCCGCCACCACGTTGTCCAATCCACGGTGAAACTAGCTTCCAACTCGATTCCGGACGAACCCCCAAAAGTTTGTGGGGCAGAAGAGAATGGAAACAATTATTTTTTCTGATTGGGACTGCTATTGTAAACTTCTTTAAAAGTCATTTAAAATAATTACAGTGCGTTCTAATCTACGTGACGCTCGCGCGCCCAATCGTCATCTGTCCCCCTTCACACACCTTCGTCTCACTCACTCATACGATCCGTTCAAAAACCATACGTTCATCGCTAATCATGCATCGTTCGTTCAGAAACCTATCCAACATTTATATCTTTGTTATAACTTATGTGTCATTTGTCTTGTCATCAGTTTTCTGCGGATGTTGAGCTTGACTACGACCGTGGGGATATACTGTTCCATAGTGTTACTGGTACAATATGTGTTGGTAAAATTTCTCATGAATCATCATTTTTTTCTATGAGAGATTTCTGGTTCAAGTTCATTGACATTGTGAATATGAACATTGCCATTCCGACATCTTTGTCCCATTTTACTTGCGAACGGAATTCGATAATTCTATGTTTAACCCCTTTTCTCTTAAGCACTCTTGAAATTTGAATTATACAAGATTTTGTTATAGATTTTTCCTTTTCTTGCCGTTGGACTTCCACCTTGTAGGTTATATTTAACACCAGTAAGTATCCTGTCCTTTACTCAACTTTTACATTGGTTTTACTTATTGTCGCTTAAAAATTATGAAGCGATAATTAGTAAAACCAATTGTTCATTTATAATTATATACTTCAATAATAAACTAGGTAATTAGGAACTTCTACTTCAACAATTTTAGTACATGTTTTACAGAGCATCTCAGGATTGAATGATTTCTTTGTCCTTAAGTTTTGTTCAAAAACGTTACTGTGTATAACATGGTGGTTTCAAAATCATTAAAAATGGCGTTACGTAATACTTGAACGCTCCCTATGAGCCATAAGAGCCTGGGCTGGGCTGGGCCTGGCCTAGCCCAGCTAAATCCTCCTTTGTCCTCCCTCCCCAATTTCTTGTAACACACAGGTTCAAGATATCTGGAAATTCTAATTTGGTTAACCTATTGAAAGAAAATTCAATGTTACCCTAGTCACAATAAATCAACCATTTCCAGGATGAAGGCTAGGATTAGTAGCAAGTCGTCATAAACGCCAACTCGTCACGCGTGCTCAACTCGTTATAAACGTGACTCCTAATTTCGCAAATGGTCATTTTTCCAACTGGTCATTTTCGAAACTGATCATTTTTGCAATTCGTCATAGGAATCTAAAACATTGCATCCCATCGCTAATTGTTCAGGTGATGCCAATATTTAGTTGCTGATCTAAAGTAAGTAACGAGACAGCCAAACTATACATATTTACTAATATGTAAAATTTGTTCAAGTACGGGTCGATTGATTTAGGACGAATAGATTCAGAAGCTTAGCTCTACATGAGGAGATATGATATCTTTTTAGAGCGCAAACTTGTGGTCGTCTTGGCTTTGCTCGCGTTATTTAAAAGGGTGTAATTCTTCAAACTCCTTCCTTAGGGATAACGACGTCATATTAGCTTTTGCATGCAGTCTCAGCCCGATCAGTAAATTGATAATTTTTCTTACAAACTTCGACCTCCCTATTTTATCCCCTTGGGATATAATTAATCAAAAATTCTTAGCAGATGCCTACGTCATTATATCTACCTGCATGCCAAATTTCAACCCGATCCATACAGTGGTTTGGCTGTGTGTTGATAAATCACAGTCAGTCAGTCAGTCACCTTTATATATTTAGATGTTTTTGTTGGGATTTCAGTTCTCTTTGTAAGAAGTTCCTAGGCAGTCTTTTTTTAGGGTTTATTTTTTTTCTTACTTATAAGTTTAGTTTAAGTTACTGTCTACTGTCCCGTGTAAGGTTTTATGTCCTTATTCATATCTCATATAAAATCTCCCTGCCCTCATTACAAAGGTACAAACAAAGCGCCAATAATATGGTTACTCATCGCGTCAATGGTATCGAAGCACCATAAATGGTCATAAATATGGAACACTTAAAAATATACTTTAGTGCTATATGTTTTAAGTATTATTTCGCTCGTCAATGATTATTAAAACATTTATACATAAAATGAATAATGATACAATTTGCTGCTGTCCTTTTTATTTTTAGCATGACGTCATAGACTTACCTAAATCTTTACATTTCGTGTATGGTTTTAGACGATAGGTACCGAACTGGTGGTTTGTATGAGAGGAACATAATATAATAATAATAAGATTCGATGTTTTGTGGTAAAAATATATTACTATTTTTTGCCTGCGGCTTTGCTCGCATGAAATTTGGGGTAACCGTCCTTTTCTAGGTTTAGAACACAGAAGTTAATATAAATGTCTTTTCATCGATTCATAGTTTCTTACCTGAAAACTGTGAAAAGTTTTGTTAGTGATAAATAATCCGTAAACCATTTTCTAACAATATACCTTGAAAATTTCCGTATGCTCCATACAAACTTCCTGCCGAAAGAACCACGTTAGTTTTGGTCCCTTTCCCCACACTCACTTCATACACGGTGTTAAATAAGTAAGCAATAATAATGAAGGGTGACAATTCTTATAATATTTAAAATGCACGGGAGTAAAAATCAGGTGTGTACACACGATTCCGATCATACATACATTTTATTTTAATTATAATCTCATTAGAATTTGTGACAACCCTGAATGATAGGTAGCGTAGAGTCATTGACCTTTTAGAATAATAGTAGAAGATGCTTAACCCCTTCAGACCTGAATTAAAAGGGAGTGTTTAAAAAAATACAATTGATAATTGACAGCATATTTATGGTCTCATTAAGGTATTTTTGGAAATTTTTATTTTTTATTTTAATAAATATTAAGATATTTTTGTGTCCACTGACATGGACACTAGGCTAAAACCGTTGTTTGATAAATGATTGTTGTATTTGCTTATTTACTTTTATTTATTTTTGTTATAAACCTTTCTATAATAATTAAGGTGAACAAAATAATAATTCATTATTTTTTATATAAACATATTATTTTAATACTTCAAATAATCATGAAAAACACTAATTGTTTTGGTGAAATGCTCGGAAACAATTTCTATCAGTAACGAAACACAAATGTATATCGCATTTTAGGCAATAAACATGTGTTTTTCCTTTACAGCCTGGTTTCTTGCACCTTGTAGCTTCTTTTTTTTATCATATTCTGGCAAATGGTCGACAGTGTCGTATTGTATTTCACTAGCCGGTCTAAATTCAATACATCGACGACTTTTAGATGAACTAGCTGGCGTATTTATTGGACTGCTGTTTCCAGAACTAGATGGACGTCCTCTTTTTCTTGAAATAAGTGGTTGTCCCATTTTTATTAGAGCTTCAGCTACTCTCTGGCGAAAATGTAAAAGGTCTAACATGTCTTTGTTAGGTATTTTACAGGCTTGACAGTCTTCTTTATATTCCAACCAACTGTTAGTCACCGCTAGGTCAATCGCGTGAAATATCATTCGCAACGTCCATTTTTTAGACCTTATAAAAATGCGATACAGGCTGAGTAGATGGTCAATTTTATCAACGCCTCCCATGCCATTGTTATATAATCGTACAAGTTCTGGACGCGGAATAGATATGTACGTTTTTGATAACTTGTTCCATCTTCGCGCCTCGTCTTCCTCTCCAATCCCTATGAAATTAGAAGCTAGTATCACACCTTTATTATCCATCCATTTGAGGACTACAATATCTTTTGTGCTATTGGTGACTTGTTCTGCGTATCCTCTTTCTTTTTTTGCGCCTTCTCTGTCACTAATGAGAGGTGGACATTGAAACCTGTTGACTCTAATTGTACCGCCTGCATATATTGCTCTTTCACGCAGATCTCTTAGCAAATTGTAGTTAGAAAAATAGTTATCGAAGAAAAGGTAATGTCCAGAAGAAGTTATTCGCTGCGAAAGCTGATTTACATAGGTAGCTGATGCACCGTATCGCAGGACATCATTTTTATTTATATCTGTTGTGCCTCCTTGATAAATGATAAAGTCATATACCAGCCCGCTTTTTCCACAAAGCATAAAAATTTTGATACCCCATGGCTCTGGTTTTCCTTTTACATATTGCTTGATATTTAGATTCCCTCTAAAAGGAACAATCTGCTCATCAACACTTAGAATTTGCTCCATCTTCAGCTCCAGACACCGTTGTCTGATGGCGTTGTATAAAGGTCGAACTTTTACAAGGCGGTCACTGTTGTCATTTGGAATAGAATTGTTGTCAATAATATGCAAACAATTTCTCAGTTGGAGAAAGCGGTCCTCGGCATGTTCTCTAAAAATACCTTCATATCTAAGGTTCGATCCCAGTACAGCCGAATGCGCGGAAACTTCAGATTTCCCATAATAATATGTAAGGCTATCAATATTTTCATTTCGGTCAGCGAACATTGTTTGTAGTTTCGAACTTCTTTTGTGTTGGCATATAAATTGGTGTTAAACACTATTTCCTCTAATAGGGAGTCAGGGATATATTTCTTGAAGTATTCCATTGGTGTCATGGGTGATTCAATTTCTGATATTGGTGGAGGTGACCAGGAAAATTGAGGTGGGTCGAACTGAAGATGTTTTCTCCATATAATACTGGGTTTATTTGTTTGTTGGTAGTGCTTAGGTAGTGACTATGATCATCTGATGTGCTTGCTCGTGGTTCATTTTCAATATTCTATTTCTTGATCATTTTCCAAGTTTTCTTCCAGCGGCTGTAGTTCATTCGGGCGTACAATATCACTACCTACACGAGTTTTCATCGACGAAGCTGGCTGTATATTTCATCATCACTTCTTCATCAAGGTCCGATACTGTACCATTTTCAAGAAAGTCGAGCAGAAAGTCAACGTCTTTGTTTCTTGATAAATCTAATCCTGAAATAAAAAAAAATACATATAGTTTCCAAACATGATATATTATTTGTGCACGTACATATTTACGATCGAGTCCGAATGTCCATTACAGTGGACACACAAAACTACTTACATTTTGTCAAGAACATTGACAAAAGTTAGTAATATTTTATGTAAATACAAATATTAACATATAATCTATAAAAAATAATAATTTCGGGACATAACAATGAAAATACAAATGAAAATAAATTTATAAAATCTGCTTACCCGTACTGCGTCTCATCATGGCGGTGGTCAATATTCGACTTATTATTTTGAAGTACTCACATCATGTTTCTTAGAACTGATGAAACATTAACAATGCTCATTGTATATAGAACGCCGTATAATGTTTACATTAGATTTAGAACGACACTGGGTCAAATAACAAAAATATTTTAGTCATGTCCATGAGATGACGCAGGGTCTGAGGGGTTAAGCTAAAAGCGGGCTATGTCGCTGCGGTTGAAACGCGGCAAACTGTTTACATTTAATCTTAGGTTGTATTTCACCGTTAATATTTTTTCAATATTGACTCATCAACTCATCATCTAAAATAAAGGAAAATTAAGAATACAATTAAGATTCAATGATCTTTATTTGCCTATTTCGTTACATTCACACCGTTCATTGTTTTCCCTACAAAAGCTTTAAGGCGGGGGCACTGGCGTAAATTTTTAATGCACCTATCATTTCAACAAATCACTTTCACAAGGGTACTTTTGAACACTAGACACTGATACCAGGAGTGTGCTGGGCAAGGCACCGCCCGCGCTGCGGCCTCTTCTGTTCCCCGTCGTACCATATTGATGAGATGATGATGAGATCCATTTAAAACATAAATTTTGCTTCATCTTCGTCACGGCAGAATCTTATAAATCCACATGTTGTATTGGATTTGTGCTCGATACCGCTACCAACGCTATTATCACGAATAAACATAGAGCCTACTAGTAATCGTGAAAAACATTACGATCTATTAATGCCGTGTATTTCATTCATAACGTTCCCTCGAGAAAGTACATTTTGTGGTTAAAAAGACAAAATTTGACCCATAATATGGACGATGTAACATAGCTAAATTTACGGTAGGTAGAATAGGGTTGTTAAAAATATTCGATTGTTATAAAACGGTTCAATTGGTTATTATTAATCGATTTTCATAGTTTTAATAAATATTTTATAAATTTCTTGTAAAAGTGGATTATTTTTATTAATTTATTGAATTTAAATGTGTACCTTTAGAAATTAATTCTTGCTAAACTCATGAAGCATGGATACGATTATCCCATATTTTATTAAAAAATATTCGGAATGTCATTTCTATTAAAATAGCTGTATATAGGATTTGGTTAACTTTACGACAGTAACTTTAAGATGGACAATAAGAAGAAGTCGCGGTACTTATAATACATCAAGTAGGTAATAATATGTATTTTACATGTTCAAGATTTAAGTGTAGGTAGAAAATATATGTCAATCTGCAATTTGATATTCTATTATTTTGAGGTCATTAACACTCAACAGGGTTGTTTTAAAACGTACCATCTTTTAAAAGGTAGGTCAATTTTTCAAGCGTGTTTTTCTTCGAAACTATAACGATTTAAAATAAGTTTATTTATTTATTTACATGAAACATGGTAAGATTATTGGTGGTAATATTCAAATGAAGTTTCACAAGTTTCGCCAAAAATATGGCATGTAAAAGTTAACTAAAGCGATATTACATATATTTAGTTTAAGAACTCGCTAACATGATAAAAAATTTTCTCAAGAAGCCACAACTGTAATTTTTTGACAAATAATGTATTATTCAATATTTTTAGGCTATTTGGAATCTTATTATATATTTTGACACACATATTTAAA
>PQWD01009392.1:0-51427 GCA_019425675.1 Leucinodes orbonalis
CAATCAATATGTTGATTATTTGGTTACAGTCCTCTGAGTGGCAGTGAGAACATGGTTTACTTTATGTTCTCCTTCATATTCGTGCTGAGTCGGTTTTTGGTGGTGTCTTTTGTCGCTGCGAGCGTGCACACAGCGTCGCTTGCGCCGGCGCCAGATCTGTACAGTGTGCCTTCTGCAGCGTATTGCTCTGAGGTACTTATGATAGATGATAAGATAATAGCTTTTTAAAAATGTTGTAATATAGGTATATAATAGCCTTCATGGTCCGGTAAGTACAGCGTTTGAATAATATCACTGTGTGACCCAGAATTTGTGGGTTTGAATCCCGACGGAAACGTCACTTTGTGCGATTTTTCCCATTTTAGTTCTAACATTGTAGGCTGAATCACCTGATTGCCCAAAGAGAAATATAATTTCGTGCCTCGGAAGCGCGTTAAGCTGTCAGTCCCGGCTAGAATCTTAAGATGGTAGTTGTCAACATCCACCAATCCGCATTGATCAGGCATGGTAGGTACGCCCTAATCTCGCCATAGCTATATTTGCGGGAAGGCCAGTGCCCTGCAGTTATTATATTTAAAGATTTTGCTGACCAAAGGCATGACTGAAAGTCAAAATGTTTCAAAAGTTTAAATGTGAATGGGCTTCGCTTGATCGATGTAATATCACGATCTCATGGAGAATCGAAAAGAAGTGTACGTAAGTTAGGTCACTGATTGCTGAGAGCTATATTATTTAAATTGCTTAATTTATTATTATAAGCGATTTAAAAAAAATATTCTCGAATTGTTATTTGCAATATTTATACCATGTTTTTGTACATTCATTGATAGTTTTAATTTCCAGGTGCAGAGATTTCTAGAACAAATACATGGAAGCACAGTGGCTCTCACAGGGCTACAATTTTTCTATGTAACAAGAGGGTTGATTTTGTCTGTATGTATTATAACTATTTACAAAATAAAATAGAATTTTACAAAAAAAAAATATTATGTTGAAACAGTACAAGTAAAAATGTGTTAAGCTTAAATTACATTCTATTATCTCAGAATCCCAGAATTCTGCAACACAGAATAATCTAGTGCAGGTTTCGTTTCGCATTATAAGTCTGGACTTGCATTTTTTATAATCATAATATACTTATCACTTAGATAAACAATTAGGCGTACAATCTCACTCAAAAAGTGTCTCGCTCAAACTGTCCATCGCGTAGGTTGGGCAGAGATTTCATTTACAATCACGTCGCTCGCTACATGTTATAAGTACATAGTTGTGTGATTTTGATTTAGTACCCTTTTTTACTTACATAACGCCTTAAGTTTTAAATTTGAATGAATAACTTTAAGTCATAAATATAACTAATTATACGTATGTGTCGTGCGGCTCGGACATTTTTTGGTTGACGTTTCTTCGTCAGTGTGCATATAGTTACTTTATTGTTTATCTAAGATTCAACATTATTGTCTTTTGTATGTAAATCTCATTTAAATTATATGATGACAAACATACTCATACATTAAAAAAACGAGTGAATAGGCTTTTTCTGGGCAAGCTCGCTCCATCTTAGAGCACGTCTCTTCCCCTAGGATAGTCTGTGCTCAAGAGTAAGCCCATCAGATAAAAAAAATAATCAAAACTTTTTTTTTTAGGTTGCTGGCACGATTGTGACGTACGAATTAGTTTTACTACAATTCAATGGTGAAGATGGAATAAAATCTTAAGTTAATGAAAATATTGTGCAAAAATAAATTTTAATAAAAATTACGTAAAATTTAAGAGATAACTTTACCATCAACATACAAGTTAGAGAGTACAACCAGATGGCGATTGAAAAAAGCCTTTTAATACTATAGTTCTATTTCTTATTGAAGTTTTATTTCAATGACCACATTTACTAGACCGTTTTATTTTCTCACTGGATGACTAACTTATGCTCGTAAAACGTTTTACAAACTGACTCGCATTTAATCCTAGATTAATTCGTAGAGATCCACACCAAGTCCTTTATTTAGTTAACTGTGCACAAATTGCTTCAAAGCCCTTGGTATTCAAATTAAATTACTTTACTGAACAAAATTTCTAGGTTATGCATGGTACATTTATTTTGTGAATTATGCTTCATATGCCTTTGTTCTTACAGATTCTTGACTTATCTTGGCATTTATTGTTATCACTACATAGTATAAAACAAAGTCGCTTTTTTTGTCTCTAAATCCCTTTGTGTGCTTTATTATTTAAAACTACGCAACACATTTTGATGCGGTTTTTTTAATAGATAGAGTGATTCAAGAGAAAAGATTATATGTATAATAAATAAACTCCATAAAAAAGTAGAGAAATATTGTTATTTTTGAGGTTTCTAAATGATGTTGTAAATAATTTATTTTTTTCCGCTTCTACATTGCAAACGCACGCTGAACCCTGCAAGATTTATCAAAATAATGGTATATGTTTATCTCTTATGGATATCCCACAATAACATTTTTTATCATTTATTTTTTACGACAAATAGCCAATTTGCGATTTTAACCAATACAGCATTAATTCGTATATAATTAAATACCTTAAATATTTTTTTGATTTAATATAGATCTATATGGCCCTTTACAGCATATAGATGATTTAAATGAATGGTTTTCAAGGATATTACACATTTATATATATATAAATAATATTGCGTTTGCGGCGGTACCGGCCGACCGGGGAGGCGGAGCGTGCCTATTGCTTGCACCCGTGCGAAGCAGGGCGGGTCGCTAGTTAAAATATAAATATAAATGCCAAGATTGTATTTATAAGATTTTTGGAGACTAGATCAGCGTGAAACGAATGGATTCTATTATTTCTGATGCAGTAAAAACTACTCTAAAAATCTCGTTAAATATATAACAGTGAAATTGGTACCTGAAGAATCACTTCGGGGAATAAGAAAAAGATTTAAGCGAGAATCACGTACGTATGCCATTAATTTTTAATGACACGGTTATCCAGCCGCAGCCAGAAATGAAGAATGCATTAATATCGCCTGTGCTGGAATCTTTTTACATTTTTATCACGTTATATTAAGCTAACTTTTAATGTATACAATAACGTTATTTTATTCGATATTTAAAATCTGTAAAAAGTTAACGATTTTGATTTAATACAATTATGATTTGTCAAATATATAGAAAGGTATTTTTTATTTATAGTATAAATAAAATAAATATCCACTGACATTCACACAGCGTCATCAGGCCCCGAGTTAAGCGTATTATGGGTACCTACTTAACAACGGATAAACAATCTTATATATTTTTTGTAAATATATACAGATAATACATAGAAACACCTTGACTAATACAAACAGACAAGTTCAAACAAACAAATGTACTGCCCGGGGATTTAACCCGGAACCCTTGTTGTAGTAACGGATGTCTCTACCATTTAACCAAATGGGTAGTCAATTATGGTAGCTTTCAATAAAGAAAATGTCTGCCTAACTAAGCCATGAATTTTATATCATTATGCAATCAAACTGGGTATACAATTTTACATTACCATGATACCTACCATTCCGATAAATTTTGATATTTTATTAGTTTTCCCGTATATATGTGTATCTAAATGTGCGTTCAATTTATGTGTAGACATAAAAGAGGCATTGTTAATATATAATACTAAAATATTGTGTAGCAACGACGCCAAACAAAATTTATTTACTTCGGCCTTTGCCGCTTTTACAGGTTATTTAAATAAACAATAAAAGGTGAAATAGCCCACGGCCTATAATAGAATATTACGATTGGAGTGTTGTATAAGAAATGTTCTTGATATTTTTACTGAATTGGAAACAATCTCAGGTGTAAATTTGATTTCCGAGTATATTTCTCGTTCTGTTTGGTTGTCGTATAATTGTGTACTTATTTACATTTGTTGAGTTTTCTAAAATGTCTTCATGCAAGAAGTCCTAATAATTAATAACAATATGAAACGAGGCATTTTCTAATCAGCCGTAAAATACCATTAAGCATATTTTTATAAAGATATAATGGACAAAATTCCCTTTTTGAAAATAAAACTCTTTAAAATTTTACGAGGATAGTTCAAAAACATATTTTCTCCGAAGATCAATTAATTATAACCAGGAAATTGCAAGCGATATAAATTTTGTAGGCACTAGAGCTTAAGTCTAGCATTCTATTTTAATTAATAATTAAGACAGTGTTACAAAATATATCCAATTTTGCTTAAACACAACACAACATGTCCAGGATTTGTCTTCTTCAAAATGTATGAAGAAATGGAGTCTTAGTTTCTCCTTCACTTTCTAGTTTATTGAACATGAACTAATCGGGCGTTGTTATATCGCAATTGACACTTCGTTTAGGTTCTACCGTACTTTCCTGCAATTAAGAGTTGTCAGTAAACGGGTCCCACCAGAACGTTCGACAGAAAAAACGGTCTATCCACCTACCTTCAGAAAGCCAATCACAAAGCGTTGGTGGCTTATTGATGTGGATTGTCTTTCGATCGGGAGGGTGCAGGTTCAAATCCTGCCAATGTATTTCCCAATTTCATGGAATTATATGCACATTAAGCGCTCTTACGGCGAAAGAAAACATCGTGAGGAAACCTGCGGAGAGATTCAAAGGTTGGGAGTGAAGCTGGCCAATCCGCATTGGGCCCGCGTGGACGACTAAGGCACATACACCCTTTACGGGTAGGCTCGTGTCCTTCGGTGGGCACATGAATAAGTTGATGACGATAAATAATTTCCTCTCTAGGCTTTGCTATATCAACGAAAGTCAAGCAAATAGCACTTGGCTCCCAAAAGTTACGCTTTGACAATGAATGTGACGTAATCTGTCAAGATTTACCTAAAGATGATCAACAGCCAGTATGCATGATGTTTAGCAGATACAAGAAGGGATACCAGTTTTTCGTTAACCAATGTCATGCTAGACGAGCTATTTGCAAGGAAAACTTAGGTGAGTAAAGCGATTTCACTCTTTAGTCTACTGAAGTCCACTGCCAGATGTAGACGTCGCTCATTTTACGCCATATAATTTGATCTTTTGCTTTCCTCATACAGCCTCCTTCTACAAGTCGGCTGTCGTTATTTATATTTGTTATGAAAACTAGCTAACATATAAGATAACTAATCTATACAAAGAAATATCGTTAGAGTGACTGTTTCTAATTTTCAAATAATAATTCTTTTTTATATATGTATATAAAAAAATATACGATAGATATACCATAAAAACAATTTATATCATTTTGCCTGCCTGGTTATTCCGGGTAGTGTTTGAAATGGCTGGGACGATTTCTACGGGACTCTTTTGGCAGAAAGGTGATCTAATCATTAAAACTTAGGCTACTTTTATTTTCGATACTTTTTATTTAGAAAGTTGTACGAGCCAACTCGTACATCTATATGGTGATTCATTAGTTAACCTACATTTAACATTATTTTACTTAGATGTTTCATTACACAAATTAGTTTAAGTAAATCACTCGGCAAGTACATACGCGTGTCATATAGCCCATTGGGGATCTATCACCACGGCGGTTTTTTTTTTATAAGTATGATGGTAAGTGATACGCCTGACCATGACAGAGCGGCATTGAAGGAGACCAACAACTGATATACATCATCATCAGCTCATTAAACGTCCCCACCGAGGGGCATGAGCCTACCCGTAATCACCCTGATTAGGCCATAGTCGTCCACGCGGGCCCAGTGCGGATTGGACGACTTCACACACAACCTAAGCATCTCTTCGCAGGCGTGCATGAAGGTTTCCTCACGATGTTTTCCTTCACCGTAAGAGCATCGGTCTACTAACAACTGATATACAGTTATTATTATCCGTCAATGCCGCACTGCGCCCGATACCAAAGATAACAGATGTTAGATCTTTTATACCCGGTAATTTTACTAGCTACAGTGCCATCATCCCGAAACACAAAAGTGCATAACACTCCTGTCTAACGGGACGATATCTGGCACTGCGGTGGTACCTACCTAGACGACTCAGTATCGAGTCTACCACCTAGTAAAGCGGTGTAACTTGTCTGACATTGAAATCCGGGGTGGCACAGTCCAATTAAAAAGTCAAGTTTTACTGTACGGTTCGCAGCTCACGTCTCGTAAGTTGCGCGCTCATTTAAAGAAGTAAGCTACTTTTTACTGCGGGAGAGTAAATTATACCGCGAGGCACAGCTAGTAGCAAATAACATTACACAAACATAGCGTTGTCTACAAATTTAAATAATTTGTATCAGCCAAATGGGTACTTCTCCGAATCGAGTGCTCAAGTACGAAGGGCAAACCCTCCATGCCTTGCACGTTCAAAAATTCATTGTGTTGATGAAGTGATGTCGAGAGGCTGAGGCAGAATTTTTACGCTCTTCACAATTGTGAAGCGTCGACTCATTGAGCGACGCGGCTTCATTAAAACTGTTCATGGCAATTCTGTAAGTTTGTTCGTCATCTTTATGGCAATATATGTGGTGTAATGGTTGAGAAATCGAAATGATACACCAAGGGTTTTGACTTCGATTACTGTTAGCACAAACATTTGTTATATATATATATATATGTCTGTTTTATTTGTCTTGTTTCTATTTATAGTTTTATGTGTTAACAAAAAAATAATATAAATCTGTTTATCAGTTTCTAGTTCTCATAGTTCCAGCTCCTAGCTTAAATCAAATCTAGCAACACGTAAATATAGTAAAAATAGAATGAAGGTACTCTGAAGTTATATATTTGGACCTAAGACTCAACTATCGACCATCACAACGGCTTCTGAAACAAGCAATTACTGTTACTTAAATGAAATATCAAAACGCAAATATTCACGTGTATAACTAATATAAATATGTAAATAATATAAACAAATTAAAAAATAACATTAAAAGCAATCCTTTGGCGGAAGAAATAGGAGTTAAAAAGATATGGTCATAAATACGGTAGATATAAAGTACCTACTTAGCAAATATGTAATGCTGTAATGATGCTTGAAAATATTGTTACGAATTGACGTAATTAAAATGTCATTAAATATGGCGGCTAATATGTGACGTCAGTCCACAGACAGTCCATAGAGTATGACATGCGAATTGTCAAATACCAAAGAGTCTAGTATGTTCTAGATAATTCGCGAACTATGTAGAATGACGTAGACGCTGCGAGCTCAGCGGCCGGACAGGTATATAAGGCGGACCGACGGGTGCGCCGGGAGTCTTGTGTTCTACTCAAGAGCGAACGAAGAGCGAAATACCTGCGACTACAAGGAAGAAGCGAGTGATACAGCGATATCTAAGGGATCGTCGAGTGTGATATGAAAGTGTGAAGAGTTAACGAGTGATTATTGCGTGTGTGTGCGGAAAGTGTTGTGTTATAGTGTGCAGTGTTAATTACGGATTTTAGTGTGTGCGTTAATTGATTAATTAGTACGAGTGTAAGTGTAATTTGTGTTGTGTGTAATTAATAGTCGTTAATTAATAAAGTGTGTTACCGTGTTATTCTTCGTGTTTGGCAATAATTTATCCGGAACCCCCAGCTCGTAACAATATATTATACTACAGTTGGCGAACCGGCAAAATTTTGTTCACTAATCAACTTGGTGCACTAAATCCAAGAGATGATGATTTAAGTAAGTTCCATAACACGTATTTGTGTATAATGTACACAACATTGCAAACTAATATCTTTAGATCTGGATCAATATAATTTCGCTTCAACCTATCGTAGTCCACTGCTGGACTTAGGTCTCCCCATACTGTGCCATATCACGGTCCTCCGTTTTTCTCGTCCAGCCTCCCACCAGCAACCTCTCGCAAGCAGCCAAATTGTTTTATACGGAATACGCTTTATTTTTGATGGACGTCAGTTCATATCGTTCCGGAAACGTTAAAAGTCATATAATTTAAAACTATTAATAATGTTTACAAAAATATTGTATCAATTTCGTGTAAAGTGTTACTGTAAAATGCTTTAAAGCGTGTAGGGTCTTATGTATATTTTCTAAGCGACTAATAGTTGTAAAACAAATTTATTTTCAGTACTTCACATAGTCCATCCGAGTAGATGCAGAAAAAGCAACCAGTATTTCATGCCGGTCATCTAAGTCAATATTATAATTGAGTTCACATAAGAGAAGGACTATCATGACTAAGTCGTATCTACAAATAATATGGAAACACGTCATATAAAAATAATTCTAATAATATATCTTTAATTTGAACCTTTATTATATTTGAAATATGGCCCAATAAAGGCGAGGGCCCAATGTGGATTGGTGGGTGATCGCGACTACTATTACCTTCCTATGGTGGTAGCCGAGATCGACTGTTTAACATGCCCTTTGAAGCATTTTATCATATTTACTTTGTAACTATATTATAAATAAATAAATAACCACTGATATTCACACAGCGCCATCTAGCCACAAACTAACATACTTTATTTGTAAATGGGTTTTGTTCATGTACACAAAACCCATACAAAGCATATAACCCTTTGACCGGCAGGAATCCAGACACAATGAAAAATTCATTGTTTGTTTTAACCCATTGAACGCCGGGAATCCAGACACAATAGAAAACCAATTATGTCTGGCGCCTTAAGGTGTCATTGGCGGTTAAAGGGTTAAGGCGTCTCTGGCGGTCAAAAGGTGAGTAAAAAAACCTAAATGTAAGTAGAAAACGAAGACAATATCTAATGTAAATTCATGTTGGCACCAACCCTAAAAAATAACACCTCTATTTTATGTTTGACCAGGCTCTTTGCATTAGATTGAAGACAGAGATTGAGATTGATCTTACACCATTTTAATCATCTCACAATATTTCATCATCAACTCATTGAACGTCCACATATAGGAGCACGAACATACTCGTTAGGGTGTATAGGCCTTAGGTCCACATGGGGCCCAGTGCCAATGATGTAAAAAAGTATAGATTCGTGATATACTCACAAAACAATTGGAAAAAGTGTTCCGAATGCAGTGACAGCACACATACACATATTTCGAATTTCGAATACTTTTACCTAAACAAAAGAGTACAAACTGTACTCTCTTCGGTGGATCGTTTTTGAGGCGCGGATGGCGTACGTTTATGATATTCTGTATATTATATATAATAGTATACCTTTATAATATACAAAATATCATTTGACGACTTCACGCAAAACTTTTGAATCTTTTCGCAGGCATGCGTAGGTTTTCTCGGGATAGTTTCATTCCCTATAAGAACGTCGGATAAACGTATATATACTTTCGAAAATTCGAAAATACATTGGTACGTGGCAAGATTTGAACCTGCGCCTTCCAGATCGGAAGGCAACAGTCCACACCAATGTGCCACCGTATTTAAAAAGACTCAATTTGTAGTGATATTAATAAAGAGACAAATGTGATTGCATTTATAACTTATTATTTCATAAACATTTTTGAAGCTAACTTACTTTAGCTAAAAATCGAAAAATAAAGCTTCAGGTGTGTTTATTGTCAAATTGTATTAACACCAACTCGTAGGTTACCGTAGGCACAGCTGTTGCCATCTGTAAATGGATTGTATTTTCAGAAAGGCTAGCATATTAATAACTACATTAGTAAAGCAAACACCCAATTTAGTATCGCGCTCTTTGAAAATCAAGCGAAATAATAACTCTTTGAAGTTGTATTTAATAAAATATACATTCAATTGATCTCATGGCGAAAAATCAAAGTAAAATTCATCTCAATTTCACTTTATAAGAACGGCCACGGTAATTATACTCATTTGTAAGCATTGGGTTCATTATCCTTTCATTTGCATTTAAATGTGCAATCAATGTGTGAGGTGTTACTGATCATAAATTTTATTTATTTATTTGGACAACCAACAAAACATGCACTTAGTAAATTCGATTACAGTATTTGATATACATGAATATATGACTAAGCGATTAAATTAAAATTTGAATGATTTATTTTATTTCAGTGGGTTTTTATTTGTGGTCTTTGCATCCCTGAGGTTTGCTAAACATGTGCAGTCCAGGGCTTTATCTTGATTATTTCAATAAATATTTTTTTGTTTTATTAATACCTTCTAACATAAATTATGTTTACATTGCACTAGTATCAATAAAATTTGCACTAATGTGACAATGTACTATTGCAAGAGCCTTTGACAAAATAAATGTATAAGGCTTGAAGTACGTCCCATCATTGTACGACGATAAAAACGAACAATAAACGCACTAAGTATTTTCTAAAAGCGCAGTAAGTATTAACCTGAAGCAGTATATTCCTATTCCTAGGTAAAAAGTCCGTTCCACCCAATGCAACGTAATCCTTATCCAATTGATGCTGCAGTCTCTCAATCTGAAAATAGCATTGCAATACAGCGCACAAAATAAATAGGATGAAACATTCAAAGAGACTACGATTTTTTAGCTTTGCAGTTAATGAGATGGGGTAAGACGTAGGCAGGTATTAAATCTATGGAATATATGTTGGTATTTTTTTACTTCTACAGACAATATAGGTAAAGGTACTTCTTAATACCAAAAAATGAACACAGTTGACGATGGCTTTTTTGAATGATTTTCAATAGGAATGAAATGAAATGAAATTGGAAGTTACAGAATGTAATCTCATACAAAACTGTCATATGGATGCATTGCCGAATATGAATTGAATACGATTCATATCTAATGAATCGCTCGCTAAGACCATGTTGTGATTTAAAAGCTGAATCGTATTATAAATTGTACAAAACGCCGTTTTTTTTTTACTTTGATTTTTCTGCATAAATCTTCGAAGTTGTATTTATGAAAATATATTCTATTGATCATAGAATGTATATTTTTTTAAATATAATTTCAAAGAGTTATTATTTCGCTTGATTTTCAAAGAGCGCGAAACTAAATTGGGTGTTTGCTCCACTAATGTAGTTATAATCCATTAGCTTTGCATTGCAAAAGCTATGCCTGTGGTAACCTAAGAGTTGGTGCTAATACCATTTGACAGTAAACACACCTGAAGCTTTATTTTTTCGATTTTTAGCTAAAGTAAGTTAGCTTCAAAAATGTTTATGAAATAATCTATACTAATATATAAAGCTGAAGAGTTTGTTTGTTTGTTTGAACGCGCTAATCTCAGGAACTACTGGTTCGATTTGAATAATTCTTTCAGTGTAGATAGCTTATTTATCGAGGAAGGCTATAGGCTATATATCATCACGCTACGCTAGAGTAATAGAAGCGGAGCAGCAATGAAGAATGTTTCAAAATCGGGGGTATTTTTTCATACTTGGAGCTTTCGCTGCGTACGCTGAGTAAACGGTTAAAGTTTCACAAAAAGTCATGTATGAGAGTATTGTTCTCCTTTTAAAGGTCTACAAAAAAGTCCGCGACAGCATATGTCTACCTTTAAGGTTAGCTTACTATAACATTTTTTGCAAATTCTGAAATTTACCCCGAAACCTTTAAAGTTGGAGGGAGGGGAAATCCTATGTATAGTGATAAATGTAAGTACCGTGTTATCCCCAATTTAATGCGAGCGAAGCCGCGGGCAAAAGCTAGTAAGTTATAAATGCAATCACATTTGTCTCTTTACTAATATCACTAAAAATTGAGCCTTTTTAAATACGGTGGCTCATTGGAATCTTACTCGTTCGTAAAATATTTCGTTATTACTCTAGTAATAACGGAATACTCGTATGCAGCCGGTGTTTAATTTTTATGAAACTTCTTTACTCATTTGTTTGTAATGATGTAAGCAGCTGAAATAAATAATTATTTGACTGTTAAATTTTTTATTAATTATTTTTTTATCAACAGCTCAACCCCACCGAGGGGCACGAGCCTACCCGTACAGGAAGATTAGACCTTAGTTGTCCACGCTTGCCCAGTGCGGATTGCCCGACTTCACGCACAACCTTTGAACCTCTTCGCAGGCGTGCGCAGATTTCCTTCGCCGTAACATCGTCGGATAACAGTTCATATATTTTCGAAAACTCGAAAATACATTGGTACGTGCCAGGATTCGAACCTGCACCCTCAAACTCGGAAGGCGGCACATAATTTTCTAAAAATTAATAAAATTTATTCGTATTTTGGTAAAGTGTTCAAAATAATCTGTGGTAAATAAAAATTGTTCACTACCTTTACATGGTAGCATCGTGACTGACAGTAGTGAATGCACTGCAAAGCTTTTCATAAATGAATGTGTACTCCAGCCGCAGACAACAGTATCCATGTGAATCCAAGTACATCTGTTAATATATGTTTGATTAATACCAAAAAAAAATACGTCTTTATTTATATCATCTCCGTAACAAAATCAATCTTAAATCTTAAAGTTCGTGAGTCGGTTTTCCATTGGCAATTGTGCGGGTCACGTCCATTGCAGGGGCAAGTTACAGCAATTAGAGTAGACGAGATCTGGAGTCGACACCGCTTTAAAAGAAAGTATAAATCATTAGTATGCGTGTAATTCTTTCCAATTATTTCTTGTCCATGTTCATGCACATAAATGTTTGTACTGCCCGGGAATCGAACCCGGAAGCCTTGGTGTTGCAGTCGACGTCTCAACTGTGACACCAAATGGGTTGTCAAATATATAATGCTTACTAAATAATACTTACTAATGCTTTATAACACTTATAGTTAAGTTTATCAGTGAAACTCAAGCTTCTTCAATAGACTAGACGGCGTGGTTCACCACGGGCCGACTATGAGGCCGGGTCCCAATTTTTTTCTGTGATTTTATTTAAACGCTCCCTAACTTGTTCGTTTGCGATTTTTTTGACGATCGAATATTTACTACATGTATATCTAAAAATGTCTACCAAAATACCCCTGAAGTGCTCTCAAAAGGCCTTCCGCATACCAGGAAGCAAGTGAGAAACCCTCGAGTGAGGTGAACCGAATATCATTGCAACCGGCTGACTAGAGTTTAAACCAGGGTCGTGCTTATTCGCGCGCAAACGAAAGCCTTTGATAACAAACCCTTTGTCGATTTCGTTTTAGATTGTTTACTACGTTTTTTATGAACGTTCCAATCATTTTTATTTTTTCGATTGCATATCACTAGATACAACACTGATTTCTATAAAACTAATATCTTGGTATTACGAGTTTTTTTTTTGTATTGGTATTTTTAGCAACACAATATCAGACATGTTATTCTGAGTACCACTTAACAAATATAAAAACGATTTGCGAAAATATACAATTTACAATCACTGGCTGCTTGGCTTTACGAGATAATGTTTTAATTAAAACAAATGATCATTTTTCCACACGATTAAACATTTTGAAAAAAGTAGCATCAAAATTGCTTGTTGAATTATTTTCATTACAATACACCAAACCAAAATATTAAAGATAGGTCTCATGTTAAGTGTTGGTTAAGGTCATACATTATTTTTTGACACGACAAAGAACAGACATTTCTAAAAGTCATCCTCAGAAAAACTTGGCTACGTAAAACTTTTACAAGAGCGTAACATCAATTTCTGGATCGCATAACCAAAAAAATATAAAATATTGAAGGAGAAAACGTCACCATTATGATAAAATAAGCGTATAGTACGTATATAAATACAATCTTATCCATCCTCTTAGCGACTAAGAATATGAAATATCTCGTATTCATAATTTAATTTGCGAAAGGCGTTCATAAACAAACCGGTTTTCACGTTTTCCCGGATTTCACTCGAAACCACTTCGCGTTTTTCGCGAGATTCAAATTATCACCTACTGCTTTCCATTAAAAATATGGCAACAGATTATTAAATGGCGGCAGCACTTCGTAATTTGCAAGGGACGTTTTTATCATTTTTTGCGTTTAAAATGTTATTTTCGCGAGTGTATTTCTTTGTGGCAATACAACTTTTTTTATATAAAATAACGCGAGTTTAAAAAGTTTAGGTTTCCAGAATATTTTATAATCAGTAAATAATATTACGGAGGAGCCATTATATATAAATTATTTTATTTAATACTTTCTAACTAAGCGCCTCAGTAGCTGGAGAATAATATTATAATTATCTAAACATTTAGTCAATTTTGAGAATCATAATTTAATAAAATTTTAATTAACAAGTCGATTGTTTCATAATTGAGGGTCGTCCGCTGGATTTTGTCTCTCCGAACGACCATCTTCTTTTAGGGATTTTGAACTAGCACCCAAAACCTTGGTCATTATTGGACAGGACCTTAATAGACTGTGATCGGTCTTCTACTCGACTTAGATCTCTTCCATTTAGCGCTTTCTCTCATCTAATCCATAAGTTGTGTAGTAATCCTGCAGTTCCAGTTGGTCTAACCTGCTTTGCCAGTATGGATGGGACGCATTCCTCAAAAAGACATTGGCAAACTCAACGTTCAATGGTTTAAGTGGAAAAATATAATACTCAACCTCTTGAAATTAACTGTTATTAAATTATACGTATAGACGCAATCATCTTATTTGGTTAAGATGACAATTGAATTTTTCTTTTGTCAAAATGTCCTAATACTCTAAAATAAATGTATAATGCAAATAAATTAAATTGGAATTTAGTAATTAAAACTTGATATAAACAATTTAAACAATAGGAGAAGCATTTTAATTGGTCATCGCGTCTAACAACTTTAATGTAGGACGCTCCCGGCCCGATGGATCGACGATTTTCGAAAGGTCTAAGAAGCTGCAAAGGGCATTAGCCAACTGCGGAAGGATACAATAAAAAAAATACAAGTAATTTGTTATACGATTTTATGTTTCAGAAATACAGTAATGCTGCTTAATAATTTCATATTGGTGCACTGCTAAGTATTAGTTCCTTACACTTACGATCGGAATTGCAGTAACCTTTGAGCGTGCATGGAACTTATTTCCTTAAAGGAATTTTAAAATTAAGGACAAGTAACAGGAGGGCAGTTAAGGGGGGTCGCCACGAAATAAAAACAAGGAAATAAAACAACACGCGTATCCCTCTAAGTTAAACTGAGATTAAAGTTTAATTTAAAATACCATAAATCCAGTTAACGGCCAAAGTTACAGAAGAAGTTTCACAGATGGCTAAAAACTTTGTGGGTGAACTTTATCGCTTTTGTAGGGAGTTTTTTTTATTATTGTAAAATCGGGTCCACGTTTTCTTTTCTTTTAGGGACATATTAATTATATTTTATCATCGTCAGTGTGTGTGTGTGTGCATGTGTGTGTGTGTGTGTGTGTGTGTGGTGTGTGTGTGTGTGTGTGTGTGTGTGTGTGTGTGTGTGTGTGTGTGTGTGTGTGTGTGTGTGTGTGTGGTGTGTGTGTGTGTGTGTGTGGTGTGTGTGGGTGGTGGGTGTGCGTGCGTGTGGTGTGTTGTGTGTGTGTGTGTGTGTGTGCGCGCGCGCGCGCGTGTGTGTGTGTGTATGTGTATGCATGTGTGTGTGTGTGTGTGTGTATGCATGTGTGTGTGTGTAATGTACTGTAGCGGAACAGATGCGAATATTTAACTTTATCTGAAGTAACGAAACAGCCAAGTCATGTGCAGGAAAGTAAGTGCTCTGCAGTGGACGTACAGGATATTGGATGAAAATGAATAGTATTTATTCATTTTAGGTCCTTACAGAACACTTATGAATGTCAAATGAAGCTACCACTAATAATCACCACCAAGTCAGAACTAATAAAATATCATGTGTCTAATATATTCAAAGCGTTATTATCACTATACAGGTTGAAATCGAGAACATAAGCATTTTTTTAAACAATGAGCTACTCATGATTTAAGTAGAATACTAGATTGAATGGATGCCAATGATTCAAAATTCACCCTGTTTATTTGTATTATTTTGATTACAGTATAATAAATTATTCGTGAGGCAACTAATCCGAACACTAATGACTAACACGCTCTGCTGTGTATGATGACGAACTTATGAATAATCATCGTTTGGGAATGCATAATTAACTTAATAGTGCCCGTGTGGGTTGACAATACGTACATTTAATCATGCATGTATTATGCAGGAGAATGTAATTCTTCGTGACTAGTTGTGTACATTAACAAAGGATTATTTTAACCAATGGTGTACGCTCGACGTGTGTTCTTCATGAGATATAATATTATTTTTTCATTGTTATTTGTATGTCTGAGTTAGTTTTGTATGTGTTATTCTTCTAATGTTTTGTGTGTTTGCGTGCGCGCGCGGACGCGCGCGCGTGTGTGTGTGTGTGTGTGTGTATAAAGTTCTTTCTAAAATAAAATTAGCCTCAGTTTTGTCCTACTACATCAGTTACCTGCTAATTTAAATCCGTAAAAATCGTTCCAGCTGTTTTAGAGATTTCTTTGAACTAACAGACAGACAGATTTTTTTTAAAGTAACGAATGATTTTTATTTGGTGTATGCTCAATGCTTGGTGTATTTTAAAATATTACAAAACATCCAATTGTAATTTATGTATAGATTCAGGTATTTTTACGGACTATAACATCTTATTTTTCCATGTTGGGTGTGGACTTCATAGACTAGAAAATACATTATGTTCCAGTATTTTTTTTATGTTACAAAGACGGTCAGGACGATCAGCTGAAGCTTAATGATACGCCTGACCATGACAGAGCGGCATTGATTGAGACCAACAACTGATAAACAGTTATTATTCTCCACCAATGCCGCACTGCGTCCGACGCCCGAGACATATGTAAGGTCTCTCATACCCGCTAAATTTTACTAGCTAATTAAATATCATTAACTAATTCTATTATTCCTCACAAGCATGACGATTGTCTCGTGGATAACGGTAGTCTATGTCACTCTTACAACATAAAGTAAACGAGCTGGTATATTTTGAAATCCTACAAGATCATAGAAACTTGGTATATTTCTCACAATGAAGAGTTAAATACAAAACTTTTATACTCGAGCTCGAATTCCTTAGCTTATCTCGGTGGTGACTCGTGTTGACACGGTTTCAGTGCGACGCCACAATAACATCTAATAAATGGAGTTGTGGAGAATTAATTGCTATGCATACCCCACATTTAAAATCACCTTGTGGTCTAAGTCATAAGACTGATTAAATATAAGTAACGTTTAAAGTTGTCGTGATTGGCACATATTAAATGCACAGACAACAGATTAAATATTTTAATCACGTATAATTATATATCAAGCGTTTATTTTAATTATTATCATCATCAACTCATCAAAACGACCACACTGAGGGGCACGGGCCTACCCGTATAGGGTGTATCGCCCACGCGGGCCCAGTGCGGATTGGCCGAGCTCACGCACAACATTAGTACTCTCTTCGCAGGCGTGCGCAGGTTATTTTCTCATGATGTTTTCCTTTACCGTAAGAGCGTCGGATAACGTACATATAATTTCGAAAATTTAAAACACATTGTCACGTGGCGGGATTTGAACCTGCGCCCTCCCGGTTGGAAGGCAAAAGTCCAAACATTGAGCCACCGACGCTTCATATAAAATATTAATAATATTTTTGTTTAATTTCACTTTTCAACCTATCGCAGTCCACATCTGACCATATGCCACTCACTTCAAATAAACAAAGATATTTTTATTCCTTTATTCGATAAAACATACATATTTTAAATGGAAATACCCAAAGCAATACAAACATACCAGTATGAAATGATTTTTTATATGCTAAGAGGATAGTACCAGAATCCTATGATGTAGATAGGTACTACTAGCGAAATTATCCAAAACTTAGTATGTTATGAAAGTGAAATTGTTTACCAAATTTTTCACCAAAGCTAAGAAGAGAAAGGCCAAAATAAATTACGGGTCTTAAAGACCCGTAATAAGAAAAATCGCAAGCGCGATAAGAAATTCTCTTATGACTTAACCCTCTACTAACACAAGAGCGAGATATTCGCCGCCTAAACAATTCAGATATAAAATGAAATGCGTAACTTTTGTTCAACTCCAAAAGACAGTTTGGGTTGTACTACGAGTTGTAAAATTTCATTAACTCCACACGTAATCTATGTTTCACAGCAGCATATAGGTACCAGTCGTATATATTTCGCGTTGACACAATATTATTGGCCCATATAGGTAACAGTCCTATATTTCACATTGATACATCATTGACACACACACATCATACCTAGGAGGAGGAACCGTAACCCAAAAAGCCCAACAAAGTGGTATAACGTATTATACGTATATAATGTATTGATAACCACCCTAAGAACTATCTTAGGCTACTAAGCCAGGCTAAAAGTCTTAAGGGCCTTGCAAAGCAAGCAAGAGAAAATATTTCCAATCACTGCGACCGATCCAATGACCAACCATTTCGATATTAATTTAATTTGCTCGACAAGTCAGATATTCTAGATAGCGATAGAATCCTTTATGATATTTGTATCCTCTATAGAACAAGTTTCGAATTTCCCAAAGCTCCTTTCGAAACTATATTTTTTATTGTAGTTATTAAACGAGCACAAACTAGGAATTATGGGAGTAGTATATTTTCATCACGTAAATAAAAAAAAAGACATATGATGACTGCAGATTAGAATACAATGGTCATCGGGGTGGCATTTTTCCCGCGGGTTCCGATAATCAGCGGAAACGAGACGGTCTCACGTTCAACCTTACCTTTTATAAACCATGTACTGTTGAAAAAAAGTTAAGAAAAAAATACCGACTCAAAAATATAAATTAAATAGAAAAGGTTAAATTAATTTCATAATTTTGAAGTCGATGCAAAATTAAACAAAAACTGGTATTATCTATCTTTATAACAACTGACGAAATTTTATAATAAGTATGTAGAACTTATCTATATTACAAAGCTGAAGAGTTTGTTTGGCACTTGGCACGACATCAAAATTATAAAAGAACTATTTGACCATTTGTTTTAACTATGCTAAAAAGTTAATGTTTTTTTTTACAAATTTGAGTGATTGGTAATAAAAATAATAACTGTTTTAAAAAATGGCTCTGAATTGCCCACGATTTTAGAAAGTTACCTTGATTTCTCTGGTCCTCCCTTCATCAAACCCTGACATGATCATGGGACCACCTTTAAAGTATCCTCTTTTCAACAAAAAATCGTTTAAATCGGTTCATATACGCCGAAGATATCCACGAATAATCATAAAGAACCATATATTAAATTCATTCAATCAAACCATAGGTCAAATTGATGCACCTCCTTTTTTGAAGTTAGTTAAAAAAAAATCGAGTGACAATCATACAGCGCCATCTAATTTCAAGTAGCTTTTAATTTGGTTTCTCTAAATTTAGAATTAAACATAAAAATAGTACTAAGTGCACAAAACAAAGAACTTTAATTTGTCATTTACATTCTAAACTAAATGAAGAGCCTAAACTTGAGTGTATCGTAAACCTTTGAAATAAGTATTTTAATTTCTATTAAGGCCATGGCTATAAAGACGTCGAAATAATTAAATGAACATTCCCCTTTGAAACTACGTTGTCTTTTCTGACCTTAATCAAATCAATTGACGTATAAAAATTTGTCGAAATCAAGATTAGCACTCTAATTTTTTCGAATTTTAAAACCAAACTACGTTGAATTATCACATTAATGACGCACCTAGAATAAATTAATATATTTTAAATATAATCTCAAAAATATATTTTTTCAAATAAGATATGTCGAATATATAAAGATACGTTATTAAAACGTACGTAAATATATAATGATTTTTTTGTTTAAACTCGCACTCTATTGCAAGCAGCTATTCTTGGCTTTAATAATACTGTCTAGAGTTATGTTTTTAAAGAAATTAAATTACCAGAAAAATCAACTTTCCGTTAGTCAATACATTGCTCAAATTTAATTGATAACAGCTATTACAATGAACTCAACAAAACGATCAAACTTTTTCAATTTCAACAAGCCGCAATCGTGCATGGGCCGACGAAACTTAACGAATAAAATACCACATTTCTGTTGGTAAAGCTGAAAGTTGAAACTCTGCCGGCGCAAAAAAGGCTAATCACAAAATTCCACGCTTTGCAATTCGTTTGTATGAAGAATTCCATTGGATGTGTATGTAATAATGAATAAGTGAATCGTTTCCATTTGTTAAATTTGAATGGATTTTTTATTGGATTGATTCTATTCACAGACATCCGAATAACCATTAGACTGGACGAGCCGCCAAGTTTTAGGCAGTTCCATGTCGCAATTTCTTTTCGGTTCTTACCTGTGAAAAGTTATTCTATTACTTGGTAAATTTATGATTCATTGCGATGATGGCATTACAATTGCACAGGATGGCATTTTGAAAAAAAAAGGTAATTTCTTCTAATATTCGTGCGTCTTGATCATCTCACAAAGCGTAAACTGGCAGCCAGTGTATGCTCGTTGAGCTTACATTTGTCGCACTTTACGCGGCTCGCCCCATCTCTTGTATTGGGAAATCTGTGATTCTATTACAGAATTTAGAATGGTTCGGTTTATCATTGTCAAAATTTATTGTTTAGTACGTGCGTCGATGGTTCATTGGTGCGGACTATTGTCTTCCAATCTGGTGGGTGTAGGTTCAAACCCCACCACATACCCAATCATCATCATTAGCTCATTGAACGTCCTCCCCGAGGGCACGAGCCTACTCGTAAGGGTGTTTAGACCTTAGTCGTCGCGGGCCCAGTGTGAATTGCCCTTCACGCACAACCATTGAATTTCTTCGCAGGCGTGCGCAGGTTTCCTCACGATGTTTTCCTTCACCCTAAGAACGTCGTAAAACGTACATAATATAAGTAGTAAAGTCGTGAGGAAAGCGTGCGTAGAGATTTAAAGGTTGTGCGTGAAGTTGGGCAATCCATACTGGGCCCGCATGGACAACTATGGCCTATGTGTCAATTTTATTACTTTGTACAAGAAAGCTAAATTCAAAATGGCATTTATTTTCTTTAGCAATTAAATTAGAAGTTATCACTTGTTGTTAATGTGTGGTTTTTGTTTTCTATGCGAAATTTAAGAAATAGCTTCAATGTATGATAACATTATAATTTTTGAATATTGTTCAAACATTAAGACAATCACAGATAAAACGAACTATCAGTCAGTATAAACCACAGACATAAGAATATACATTAGACTGGACAAGCCGCCAAGTTTATAGGCAGTCCCAGTGTCGCAATTTCTTTTCGGTTCTTACCTGTGAAAATTTATTATATTTCTTGGTAAATTTACTATAATTATTGCGAAGATGGCATGTTACAATTGCACAGGATGGCATTTTGGAAAAAAACGGTAATTTCTTCTAATATTCGTGCGTCTTGACTCGTCTCACAGAGCGTAAACTGGCAGCCAGTGTATGCTCGTTGAGCTTACATTGGTCGCACTTTAAACGCGGCTTGCTCCATCTCCTGTATTGGGAAATCTGTGGTATAAACATTCGTAGCAGAACTACGGCGATTATCAATAACTACAATAGCAGTGCTGCTACGAGTTCAAAAACCTTGTAGGTTACTCTACGACTTCTATAAGTAGCTACAACTCTTGCAATATTTATACTGGAAAAACGTAGTGTTTAACTGTGGGTTTATCATCACGACCACACTTAAATGACCCCATGTAACGAAAAGGCCTTCCCTAAATGCAAAGTTATGGGGAGATTGGGCCGTAACCACCACGCGGTCCAAAATGGATTGGTAAGTGTTAAGTTCTACCAGATATTTTCCTTCACCGTTAAGAGCGTCGGATAAACATAAATATTTCAAAATACATTGGTACGCGGCGGGATTTGAACCTGCACCGTCCAGATCGGAAGGCACCAGTCCTCACCAATGAGCCACCGACGCTCTTATATAAGCATAAAGTTAAATCTATTAACAGAGTAATAAGCAAACGTATATAACGGGTAAAAAAATTGGGATAACTCATACGGCAAGATTTTTTTGTACAAAGATTCTACATTTGCTTAAGCCTTGAGAGGCCTTAAAGTATATTGGAATTATGATTTCTTATAATCCCACCAATCCGCGAACAATGTAATAAAACTTCTTCTTTTTGGTTGCCATTGTTTCCATTCCATATATGTTTTCCTTTAACCGCAACGGTAAAATTCAAAGTTTTCTAATACCATTTCAGGCACCAAATGGATAGATGTGAAGTAATAATCGAAATATATATTGGATTGCGTTTGGAGAGCGTCGGTGGCTCAATGGTGTGGACTGTCGCCCTCCTACCGGGAGGGCTGAGGTTCAAATCCCGCCACGTACCAATGTGATTTCGAATTTTCGAAATTAAATGTATGTTATTCGACGCTCTTACGGTGAAGGAAAACATCGTGAGGAAACCTTCATGCACGCCTGCGAAGTGATTCAAAGGTGTGTGTGAAGTCGTCCAATCCGCACTGGGCCCGCGTGGACGACTAAGGCCTAATCACCCTATACGGGTAGGCTCGTGCCCCTCGGTGGGGACGTTTAATGAGCTGAAGATGATGATGATGATATTGGATTACATATTTACTCGCGTGTTTTAGAGTCCAAAATAATATATTAAATTTAGCTTGAATATTAATACTTCTGAAAAAGGAAAACCATTAGGTATCCAATGTTGTAATTTGAACTTTTATGAATGTCCATAGAATACACTAATTTACATGATTTATAAACTCGAGAGTCAAAGTTGAACAGATTAGTTTTCATATTTCAATCCCGTTCATGACAATATATAAATGATAAAACTCTGGACCATGTTGATTTCCACGCCTGCACTATTTTGTTTTTTTTTGTCATCTATTTAAATTTATATAATACTTACTGCTTAATAGTACTTTTGTAGATTATTATATTTTACCAATACATAATACGATAAAAATTGAAATATAATTTGCTTTATATAATTATTTGATTACAAATGCATCTGTATTCAAACACAATTTTTTTTGAAAAGAGTAATTACTGAGTTTCTTGCTGGTTTCTTCTCAGTGGAAAACTCTCCCGAACAGTGGTAGCTTCATTTGACATCATAAGTGTTCTTTAAGGACCTAAACTGAATAAACAGCTTTTCATTTTCATTTTCATAAATCACAAACAATAACATTTTAAATATGTTGTACCAAAAATGTATCGAACCAAATGAGATGAAAAATCACAAAGTTATTCTCATTTAAAATAACACAATCGATTACATTGCTGTGATATATTCACAGAAACACGGTGTTACAAGAGTACCCGCGTTATTTATTACGCCAACTTTCACCATTTTTTACATAATTCAGCCGAGTGAGAGTAGTTCGAGCGAGATTCCCTTAGGTCGTAAACCATTAACGCTAATGGACAATCCCTTTGTCGGTGACTGTTGCAAATTAAAATAACAACCTCTATATTGTCTCACTCTCGATGGAATCTTCATTATTATTGGTCATTTGACCTGAAATAACTACGTGTGGACCCAGGCATGTCACGCTATATACTTGGGTGAGGACATACCTGGCAGAAACGGTATTTTTAATCAGCGAATACTCGAATAAGTATTTGAAGATTTTTCAAGTTAAATAAAGTAAATCATCAGCCTATAACGGTGCACTACAGGGCATAGACCTTCCCGCACAGCATAGCTAGTTATGAAGGTACTCTTGTATGCCTTCATATTTGATTATTCATGTGACATAGTTAATTTTACGACTTTTTAACTATCCATTTTTTATTTATATATATTTTTATTACTTTCTGAACAAAAGCAAAATTTACGACTTTGTAACTGATGATGTAATTTCTTATTGGAAAACTTATGCATTAGCTTTGTCGACGCCACGCCTCGTCAACTAATCCAGATTTATAACTATGGGTAATTTCATAACTAAGATAAACCACGTCTTCTACGTGCATTCGGTTTAGTATTTAAGCTTCTGCACGGACGACAGAAATTCATTCTATCACCGGCAGACGTCTAGCATAGTCGCATTAGAGTCTAATTTTTGTAAATTTTACTTTCATTAAAATATTATCTTTAACCCGAAATCTCTGCTGTTTCGTTCACCAAAGTCTTCCCTCGCCACTTTGACTGACCGCTCGGGCTCGACCAATAGCTAGCTAAACTAGTAAAAATTACTAAACGCCATCTAGCTCCAATTATCTTATTTTCGATCTGGCGCAAAATGAGGAAGACCATGAACTCCTTCAACTCGTCCAACCCGCACTGGGCTCTTGCCCCTCGGTGGGGACGTTTATTGAGCTGATGATGATGATGAAATCCTCTGCTGGCAGTGGTCTGCAATTAGTTGAAGACAGAGAGATAGAGAGAATTTACAGAGTTCTAGTTAGACACTGCAAATAATTCAGTCTCTGACCGAGCTTACAACTTTTGTATAGTTCCTAAGTTTAGACGACTGCTACTATTCAAGGTTGTGCCTCATATATTTCAAAAGCCAAGCAATTACACTTAGGTACTGTAAAAATTCTAATATATCTTTCGTGACATTAGAATTGAACGCGGAAAACTATGACTGTTTTATGTAACAATAAGATTTAATTTTAATTAAACGTTATATAAACTTAAGGAATCATTTGATAATAGAAACACCCAGACAATACAAACATATATATTCAAGAACAATAATATTTATACTGCCGACGTCTCAACTATTACACCAAATGGGTCATCAATATATTATATACCGTAAGTTTATTATTACCGACCTTCAAAACACGAAAACCATTTTTTCAGAAAAAAACACGAAAGCTGTGTCCACCCAGATTTAGAAAATATCTCCTAAGAGACTTTCGCTAAGCGATCTTCCCGTGGTATTCGAACCCACGTCCCCGGATCACATAGCGATCTAAACTTACGCTTAGCGCTCTAGAAAACGCAAGCAGACAGATCTATTTATACTTGTATTAAACAATTTCAAAGTCGGCAATCGAAGCGACGTAAGAAGGTTCTTTATTTAACTCACGTAAGTATGCCGAATATATTTACTCACCGTTCCATATACGAAGAAAATTTACCTGACGCAGAGTATGTCGCCGCACTTTTGTTCACACGCCCTATAAATAATTCAGATTCAATACTTTCGAGTACGCCAGCATGCTTTCTGTTTTCGTGAATATAAAACAATAGGAATAAAGTCATGTAAGTCTTTTTTATAAGTGCGTTATTTTTACATGTGAAAAAATGTGAATATCCACATTTTTTAAACGTTTTGTTTTTCTGAAGGAAAGAGATTACCGAATGTCCAAAACGATCCTCGTTGCCGACCATGGCGACGGTTGAGGAACCCTTGCATATATCTGTCATTTGAGTGTTAATAAAATATTTAAACATTAAATTATTGTTTAAAAAGGCTGTACTGTTCTGTTTTCTTTGGTGCTTCTTTATCAACAGACCAAACCACAGAACCGTTTTTTTAAGTATCAAAATTCATTTTTATGCTTTACTTTGGTATTTTAAATGTTTTTCTTTTATATTATATTTTGTGTATTCTTTTTGACGTATATAAGTGCTTACTATAAGCCTAATTTTAATAAATGGATTTTGATGTTTGTTATTCTCAGAACATTAATTTAAAAAACAGGGTAAAATTAAAACCATGTCTTTGAAAATAAAGTATATTTCTACATACAAACATATATTCAATACGCACATTAATCAATTTCACAACTTAATACTGTTTCACTAGAAAACGAATTATGTCTTCATATTATTAAAATTATATAATTACAGCAATCTACAAATACGTCACAAATATAAATATTTGACAATCTGACTTAACTAGAAAACTTTCACAATGTAAAAATTGAGATTTACCACATTCAATAGTTGTTTTCTAAATACGATTCTTTGTAAGTAAAAAGTCGATTAGAATAAAACAAAGAAGCCTATGAATATATTTGAAATTTAATGTCAATAAAATAAAACGCATTTCCTTTTTTATTAGGTACATACATATTCCAATTACAAATCAAATCTTTGGTAAATTAAATCACATTAGCTTTTGTGTATATCAATCAAATATAATCGAAATAAAAATAAACAAAAATTCTATATTCTTTAAAAAATGTGCTACAACTTAAAACTATTTTTGGATAATTTCCAAATGATCATCTAGAAGAAATAATTACGACTGACATCACAATGTATTGCTTGCGACTCTTGTAAATAATACAATACACTACATAAAAAGATTCAGTTTAAAATCTAATAATTATCACATGGTGACAAGATTTTGTTTAACCGTCAGGATTCCAGATATAATAGAAAACCAATTGTTTTCGTTGGATATATCTGGCAGCGGCGGTTAGAGGGTTAATAATTGGCACAGAATAAATTCGGGGGTAATATCTACACAACATCTAGAGTAATATTTTACATTCTTACATTTAAGTATTATTTATACATCCTTTTCTTTTTGGTTCCGTGTCATTTTGGAGTTGATAATATTCGCTGATTAAACTTATATATCTGTTGTTGTTCATGAAATTTTATCGTTTCATTATCATCGCCATTACAGTGTAATATGTCAGTAATAATACATAAATAGTGTAACCTATAACGTACCGAACTTAATTTAAAAAAAAATGCAAATTTCATTTTTATGGTGTGAAGCAGTTTAATACTTTTCAATGATAGCAACTTGATCTCGTAGGTACCTCAAGATATTTACATGTAAAAGGCTAACAAAAGATTAGGGAGCTTTCTACTTTATTTGACTTTTAGATTCTTTTGTAATTATTAGTACGCGTAATCAAAAATTTTATAATGTTTAAGAAACCTTGAATTGAATAGTTATAACGAAATCGCATCCCTGGAAAGCATCTTAAATAAAAAAACTCATTTAATTAAATATTACTTAGCGACAAAAATCATAATATTCCGTATTAAAATTGGAAATAAAAATTGTATACAAAATCATTGCGTTTTCACAAAAACACAAAATCAGTTTCTTACCTCTGCGGCGAAATCGCTAAAAAATATTCTCAAAATAATAGTGCGCGACTTCCTAAATTTTTATACCATGGCAGATAGTGGAGTAAGTTGATACTGTCATTAAAAATCCCCAGAATACATGTTCTTATAATGCGTTCAATTAATCATGAAAAAAAAACTAAATCATTAGAGTTTAAACTACCAAT
The DNA here is from genome assembly GCA_019425675.1 of Leucinodes orbonalis. Classification (NCBI taxonomy): domain Eukaryota; kingdom Metazoa; phylum Arthropoda; class Insecta; order Lepidoptera; family Crambidae; genus Leucinodes; species Leucinodes orbonalis. Next base: position 27,047 of record PQWD01009392.1, read on the forward strand.
TTGAGTATTTACATAGTGGCAAATAAAACGTTAACCTATATTTTTTACAATCAAACAACATCATGTTGTCCTTGCGTTTAGGGGATGAACGCTTTAATAAGACATGAAATCTTTACAAGGAATTATCTACATTAATACCGCACATTGTAATCGCCCAGAGGTGTCTCCATGAGGACAGTTTCAGTAGAATCTTGAGTTCCTGGTGGCATGGCTGATGGTCGGAGAGATATGGCCAGAGGCAGTGCTGAACGAGCGCAAAGCTGCGATGCTCCTCGTGTAGATCCTACTGAGCGGTATCTGGTACATCTGCCACGTCTGAAACAGAAATAACAATACAATATCAATCAATCCAGCAGCCTCTTCCAGCTTCAACGTGCTATGGAGAGGGCTACCTATGTTAGATATTTCCCTATCTGATAAGATCCGGAACGACGATATACGTAGGGAAACTGGAGTGACCAACATGGCCCTTAGATTACCAAGTTAAAGTGCGGGCAGTGAATATTGACCAATGGGACGAAGGTTCTGGAGTGGCTTTATTTCGAACTGACTAGTGCTGTTGGCCGCAGATGGCCTTTTCAGCTTCATCGGGCAATTGACGAACGCAGATGACTCTCAGCCTTAAAATTTACACAACGCGAGCTAAGGGCGTGGTGAGTCTCTAGTATTGATCATTTACTAAATTAAGTTACAAAGAGATGGCGTCATTTATCTACTTAAATGAAGACCAAAGCTTGAGCCTAGTTCTAGAATACGGGCCTTAATCTAGCCTTACATAATAAATTTATGTAAGTAAAGTTTACATTGTGACCTCATCCATAGGTACCAAATAATCTGAATAAGGATGAATGAATTCTTTGCGCCCAAACACCCTTTTAGGAAATTAATTTCCATCAACCGCTGACGCCAATTTTGTTATTGTGGTCATTGTAATAATGGCGATTTCCCGTTCCAACAAAGAGTAGTAAGTGTAGTCAAAGTGCTATCTTGTGTTAATTTAAGAATAGAAAAAAGCACCGCTCCGCTGATTAGATGGGATTCAAGTCCCTTAAATAAGATTTTCTTTTGTTCATTCCGTTAAAAACTAGCAGCTATCAAGAACTAAATAAGGGAGAGACAAAAAAAAATTTGATCTTCATATAAGAGTGATAAAGATTTAATAAGATTACTTTCAGCTGCTATGTTGTCATATTTTTGCATGTTTGATGATTTATAAGAGCGTCGGTGGCTCATTTCTGTATTGTGAAATCAAAATGTCCATATTTAGGCTCGCATACTATAACTAGACTCAAACGTTGACCTTTGCATAGAAAGGAATGCCGTTACTTATCGTATATAGCAACTCTATTTAAGTTAAGATTAACGCTTGAGTCTCGGGCTCAGACTAAAAAAGTATAAAATACGAACATAAGTTACGGTTTCCCAAGCAAACAAAGTAGAGCATAGATTGTATATTACTTTTCATTCTCTTGTAGATATTTTTCTCGAAATTTTTTTTCTTCGTATTTTCCTTCATTACTAGATCTAGGCCAATGGGAACATCGGAATAACTTCTACTTTAGCATGTTTTACGAACACTCCAAAGTGATTTTCATTTTGTTCTCGCTTCCACAATATAAAAAGTTTCCAGCAAATAGCGTTTCTTAGAAAATAGTGGACGATGGTTTCCGAGTAAAGCGTGCTAAATAAGATTATTCTGTAATATTCTTGTGCCAACCTTGGTCGTTTAAAAATACGGACGGATTGTCAAGAATACATAAGATGCGTCCCCAAAGCTATATCTGCCGCGTGGACAACTAAGGCCTGTACGAGTACACCCTATAAGGATAGGCTCGTGCCTCTCGGTAGGTATGAGCTGAGCTGATGATGATGGCATCAAATCCAAAACTGTAAGAATAGAAAAACAAATTGAGAATGTCTCATTTACACTGTGATTGTTTCATCCTAGTTTTCTTATATAGCATAGAGTTCTTCCAAGATTATAATAACTAAGTAAACGAGTCTCCAGAATAATATCCCGTTGACGATTCACATCCTGTAGAACCTTGAATTTACTTGCGGCATGTGCATAAAATTTAAGCTTTCTATCCATCAACTGCTATTTGAACTGTTTGATAGTAGTAGAATTTGAGTACCATCAGGAAATGAATGAATTCATTGGAAGTTCAATTAAGGAACCGACGATATTCAAGGCTAACCTCATCTGCCTATGATGCATTTTGTAAAATAACAATACGATGCTTTGAAAATTATTATTCCCACTTTGTCCCTTACCCTAAAATCGTTTGTATCGTGGCAAAATAAACTATAGATGTTTTATTGTTTACGCAGCTAAGAAGGAAGTAAAAGGAATGTAGAAGGAAGAATATACAATTACTGGTACTGAACTTATTTTTTTACGTCTTACTTTGTAGCATCACTGTGGCCCTGGCTCATATCCCAAGTTTAAATTAAGCTTTAGTTACCATCAAAAGAACTATTTACGCTCCAAATAATAATACCGCTGAAATTGTTTTAATGTAATTCCTGTATTTCTTAAATTTATTTTGTGTCGTAAAATTATGTATCTATATATACATGATTGCATAATCCACAGCTAAGAATTTCGTACTCAAATTTAATCAAACGCAATCCAGCTGCAATCCGATTTTCAAAACAATGCTAAAGAATTTCAATTCCGCACAACAGAAACGTAACCCGACGTACTTCTGTCCATCACGAAAGTTCACACAAACTTCCGGTATTCGAGGTCCAAGTGCTAATTAGTTCCGGACTTTGTTCTCCTCGTTGTATGTGACTAGAAAATAGATCAAAGTAAACGTGTATAGCTAACAAACATTAAATTCTTGTTTAAATATGCGAATGAATGTGCTTTGCACAAAGGAACAGATTGAGACAGACGATTTTATTTCTCAAGAATAAGAGCGAACACTAGGTAAGGAAAGAAAAAGATTGAGAGAGACGATGCTACTTCTCTAGAAAATGAGCGAGTACTATGTCAACCTTGCTTTTTCTAGTGAGTCGGGTTTTTCTGAAATACACTAACTTCTCTTTCATTTAAATGAGTACATAAAACACGTGTGCATTTCCATTTTAATGCATATTTAAGTGAAGGTACATGTATCGAGACAAACACTAACTTTAATATGTAAGATTGTAGACGTGAAGACCACGACTGAACCAAATCAACCTTAAAGCTTAAGTGGTATTAGTTATTAAAGCTATGTTGATCATTCCATTCTGGAACGCCCTTAGCGTGACATCGTTGTGCAAATATTTAAGAATGAAAACTTTCAAAGCTTGCGAATTGCCCAGTAAAAGTAGTTAAGGCCATTTTGGGCCAACAGCAGAAGTAATGTAAAAGTAAATAAGCAACCAGGCATCTGTTTATTCGATTTATATTTGCAGAGCTTTGTTTGGCAGCATGCACTAAAGGCTAGTCTTGAACCTATATGATAAAGTTTGGAATTATTATTTTTTATGTTATAAGCATAGGACAGTCAGGACGCTCACCTGATGGTAAGTGACACGCCTAACCATAACAGGGAGGCATTGAAGGAGACCGACAATTAATAAACAATTATTATCCCCTATCAATGCCGCACTGCCCCTGACTCCCGAGACGACAGAGCATAGGTCTATAATACCCAATAATTTTACTAGCTACAGTGCCCTCATCCCAAAACACAACAGTGCATAACACTCCTGTTTCACGGGGCGATATCTGGCGCTGCGGTGGTACCTACCTAGACAATAAATCCGTTAATCAAAGAGACTATAGTCTAATCCCTAGTCCCTAAAGTCTAATAAATAAGTTCCTCTTCAGGGCACAGATGTTTCCTCAAAACATGGCTATAAGAAGACAGGACCGTAAGCCTTCACCCACCACGCACAATACAGGGATGATAAGTATACCCATATTTTGAACTTTGCATCTCCCATTTGTACCATGAATAGTCACTAGTACCATTGATGGTACAAATGATCCAATGTTGTATCATTTGTACCATCAATGGTACAAATGACACTAGGCGAAAAGTCCACAGCAGCAAGCGTTCTGAAACTAACCCACATAAAAACAAAAATCAAGGTCACCTCTTCATATTTTTTTCTCTTTAAAACTAAACTTGAAAATGCAATTTAAGGTAGCGCAGGTATCGATTTGCCAAATTGTTTTCCCTGGCCTCCTTCCAAGTTCAAGACCCTATCTGTAGGACAGGCATCGAATATTGCTTGAAAACAAAGTTTCTGAAACCGGTTTTGGCAATGTTTTCCAAACAGTCATTATGAATTACGTTAGTACGAGTGTTGAGAAAATTGAGTGGACGAGAGAGGATTGATTCTAGAAAGAAAGAAAGAGAGTTTTTTCTAGATTGTAATTAAATACAAACACCAAGGGTTCCGGGTTCGATCCCTAGGCAGTACAAACATTTGTGTCGATGAAAATGACTTTTTGTAATGGTCTGGGTGTTTTCTATGTATAATATGTATGTATTTAGAAAATATATATATACGTATGTTTATCAGTTGTTAAGTACTCTTACTACAAGCTTGCACTTATATGGGGCTAGATGGTGCTTTGTGAATGTCAGTGGATATTTATTTAGCTTTCGATTTCCTACAAGTTGAATGTGATAATTAAATATGTAACTTGGCAGCGTTCAAACCTTATGCTGAATTCTAAGAGCCAGTATCGATTCCACAATTTGTTTTTGTTTGGCGCACACCCAAATTTATAGTATCTGTCAGTGGTTATGTTTCAAAATTTCAGCTTGCAGAAATTGGCAAGGGCATTTTTTACTTCCAACTTAGGAACTATTATGCAACGGTAAAGGAAAACTGTGTCGTATTGATCTACATTTTTAATAATAATAAATAATAAAATTCTTTATTTCAGACAATATTGGTCCGTGGGTTAGTCCAGTTAACACAAAAACTTAAGAGATAGGGTTAGTAAAAATATGATAAAGGAGAAAAAAAATAAAAATAAAAATAAATAAATAAATAAAAACATCTTATCAAATCATGTACCTTAGGGGCACCCGCTGCGAATTTGACCCGGATCTAGTGTAAATGACCGTTTCTGTCATCGTTCGCACGAGGTGCTTCACCACACCACATTTTTGTTTTATATTAAAACGTAAAAGATCCGAAGATATACTTCGGATCTTTTACGTTCGCTTTTTGTTCTATCACATAAATAAGATACTTTGAAAAAGGTAAAATTTAATGAAACTCAGAGAAATTGGTAATTACATAGTTATACTATTTTGTTGTAATTGCGACAATTTACATAGTTCTTTTATAGAGACATAAATCAAAGCTTTTATTAAGAAGTCGATAAAAGATTCCGTGTGCTAAAATCTTTAATAGCCTTACGAGTAAGTGCCACCGTTAAGCTCAAATCTACAGCCATTTTTATTTGATTTCCTTGATCGTATTACCATTAAGTGCAATGAAATATCTGCTTCAATTCCTTCTATTCCCTTCAATCCGCTTTGCTTACTAAGAAAATGTTTTTTTTATTTACTATAACAAATTGTAAGAGTCACTGATAGTTCAAAACCCGCTCCCTACTTTCCTGTATTGAATCATTTTTTTTCCATATCTAGGCAATTGAACACTTATGGTAAGTTATGCAACCTTTCGTGGGAGCTCGTTAATCCAAACCAATAATGACAACCTTTACAAATAAGAGGGGAAAGGAAATATTGGCAGAGAGAACAGGGCTAGGTAAACTTTGGTCACCTTACTGTTCGTAGCTAACGTAGCAAACAAAACGTTGTTTTGGACTCGTTATCTTTGAGGTTGTGATACAATCTGATCGAGCCGGCCCATTATTGCAAAGGCTTTGTACTCGCACATTTAAAACATAAAGCCTGTTCACTGTTTGGCAGAATCCACTTCGAGCTAATAATATGTCTAAATATGTAGCATAAGTGTTAGGAATTCGTATATTCCACAATAATGAAATTTAAAAAAGTTCTTTATCTAGGAGTATGCTTCACAGCTATTTAATTAGCAGTAATTAATTCGTATTTTTATTCTTATACAAAGAAAAACGTTTTATTAGTAAGTTCACACTTTGCTACATTGTCCTAATTTGCTTTTAAGTGACTTTTAGAAGCGTCTCAAATTTCCGTAACGTAAGGAAATAAATTGAGAACAGATTCATGCTAATGTAGTAGAAAGCTGGAATTTTAATCAATTGTCACTTTTCTACATGATAACATGCGCAGGTTTCATCACAATGTTTTTCTTTCACGGTAAGAGCGTCGGAATTACGTAGATATAATTTCGAAAATCCGAAAAGACATTGACACGTGGCAGGATTTGAACCGTCAGATCGGAAGGCAGTCCTGACTAATTAGGCCTCTTTTTTTAATTTTCTTATTTTTCTTTGCATTATTCGTTATCATTTGTGTTCCATGTGTCTTTCTTTTCTTTCTTTCTTTAAACCTACTTGCTTTATCTACGTAAATACTTATCCCTCAGGTACAAACTATTGTAGTTTGAGTGATGAAAATGTATGCCTTTATAGAAGCAAAGCTTGCAAGCGTGTTCTCGTCAGTACAAGTCAATTTACCGGTCCGCTGCATCGGTCAAACGAACCGTTTCGCGATAGCGTTTAGTGCTTTTAACGGTCCAAATTGACCATTTGCAACGGCAATGCTATTTAAGGATTTAACACTTTATAAAATGGTTTTGGTGCATTTAGGAAATAACAATTAGTTCCATGTGGTCTTGTGTGAAAAATATTTAAAGAAATAATTGTAATTATGTTTAGTTATTATTAACATAAAAGCGCATCTTCCGATAGTCTGCACGTGTTCAGTCATAAACTGCTGAAGCATCTCGGAGAGACATGATCTTGCCACTTATACTACCTAGTACTAAGCATAGAGGACTAATAGTCGATGGTGCTAAGGATCTTGCATTTTTTCTTTCATTAAGTTTTTATATTTTTTTTAACTGTTGCCATCGGTGAATGCTGTGTACGCCTGTTATTGACATACGTACCTACTAGTCCAAGTTGTTAGGAAATTATTCACTTTTAATGCTTTGTGTGTTATGTTGTTAATGTACCTAAATAAATAAATAAACTATGTGAAGTGTGAAAAAATATGTGTGTTGCCGAAGTCTTCTCGAAGGAGGGATAACAACCCTCCGAACCGGTGGTAGATTCACTGAAACTTATTTTTTGACGTAAATCGTCAAAAAATTAGTTTCATTTAATTTAAGTGTCATTTAATTACAGATTTGAAAGCATTTTTGACTTTGAGTTCGAAACCTTATAAAATGCCTATAACACAGAAGACGAGCAATTTACATTGGTGCACAGGGCTTGCCCTGTAATATATCTTTGTGTGCACCTATAAATAACTTCCAACGGTTTTAACGACCCATTGGTGTAGCGGTTTAACCGTCGGGTACTACACCAAAGGTTCCTGGTTCGATCCCCGGGCAGTACAAACATTTGTGTGCATGAATATATCGATTTGTATTGGTCTAAGTGTTTTCTATGACTGTATGAATTTACAAAAAAAATTTAGTATGTTTATCAGTTGTTTAGTACCCTTATTAGCTTCATGCATAGCTTGGGGCTAGATGGCGCTGTGTTAATATTTAAATTGTTTTCAATTTAAAGGTAACGTAGTAAGATTAATATATTTTATAATGATATTTTTTTACATACCTGTTGCAGTGGCACCTCAGTAACCTCAAAAAAGCCCCGCGAAAAGTCCGGTTGAACACCGTATAGATGATTGGGTTGATGGTAGAAGAAACATAGCCAAGCCAGAGGCAAATGTCCACGACGTGCTCTGTGAAGAAATAGGTATTTGTGAATTAAATGATCCTAGAAAGCTGCAGTTCAATCGAAAACTAAGATAAACCTTTAACAAAATTTTAAATTTTGGAAAAGGCCAACTAAAAAGTAATTACTCTGAACCGATTATTTTCGCATAATATAAAGTTCAGCAAATTTAAGTAAGTACATCAATTAATAGTAAAAATTAAAATTACTTTACAATTAAAAGTACGGACAAATTAAGAAATGAAAATATTATTTCTTTCGTATTTTTAACTTTATGCTTTTGTTCTATAAACACTTTCATTTAAATAAATATGTAAAAGGGGCCCGTCCTAGTTCAAGTTTCATTCCACCATAATCTACCAGAAAATGTATTTATTGATATTGGATCCTTTTGGATGGATTTGATTTGATACGAGAATAAATATGGTGAGAAGTAAGCGATTAAAAATAATATTCATGTATTAAAATATATAAAAAGGTAAAATATTTTTACCTGGAACTATACAAGCAGGACACGAAGCAAACAACATGTTGAGAAGGAAGAACGGCGCCCAGCACAGCACGAAGGTGAAGAAGACGAGTCCCAATACCTTAGTCGCCTTTTGCTCATTGGCTACTGCGTTTGCTGACAGCGATCTACCTTTTTCCGATGGCCAAAAACCTGCGATAAAGTATTTTATTGGTTATTGTAGTATTTTAAAATACTTTGCCTTTATGGTATGGTAAATAGTAAAGTAATATTGAAGTAATACTATTTTAAGGCATGGTTGTAGCGGCGTATTAATTAAAATGTGAAAACGCATGCAAAAATCACGCAAAAATAATACTACCATATTATTATTATTATCATGTTGACATAGGAATGTACTGGCAAGCACTTATTACAGGCTTCAAGTCTAAAGTGTAGCTAGATTGCAGATGGAAATATTATTATCTTATATAATAATAGCAATTTAGAAACTTTAGAAAAAAAAACATCGAAATATTTCAGTCTTTTATTTTCTTCATCAGCCTCAACTCATCTTAGACAAAATCTCATTGAAACTTATATATTAAACTGTGTGTAATAAACATTAATTAATTAATCCTATAACCACTTGAAAGGACCAGCAATATACCGAGAGCAGTTGTTATTCATTATATCGTTAAATTAAGTGCATGGCGCGAACGGAATTTTAATTAGGTAATTACGTGTACGAATATACAGGTTTACAAATTAACTGTAACATTGTGCAGTTAAATAAATAATAATGGCGAAGGTGTGATCCAGTCTAAAATTTTAATTAGCTTTACCTCTTTTTGTTGTATGTATGCCAATTACCTAGCCCCCTTAGGGAGGCCTTCGATCAGCAGTGGACGTTCTAGGTTGTAATGGTGATGATGCCAATTACGATATTAATTTTAGTAAAAACATAGTTGAAATTTTATATCCTTATATTACGAATACTAGTAGATTAAATAATGGGTGAACAGTTTGACGATGGCAAATTAGAATAAACGTATATTTATCACCTATATTAATTTCCTGACAATCCACGTAAGGATTTAAAGTAGCAATATCTAGAGATTTTTCTCCTAAGTTATCATCATCAGCCTATATAGTTCCACTGCAGGTCTCAGGCCATCCCACATTGCATAGCCATGGGGAGATTGGGACATCACCCACGTTAGATAACGACTAAGTACACTCCTAAGATTGTTACAGGGATCCTGAACATGCCCCTGAAGAACGAAATCATCTTTATTTTTGGACAATATGGTGTGCAATGTGACAGCCAAACTCGTACAAAATGAATTCCACTTTGCGAACTCACCATGGCATCAAGGCTATACGATATAGTAATGTCAATTCCCATTTGTTTCTTTGATTCGAAATACGATTACACTTAAAGCAAAACAATTATTACGGACGAAGCATATACCTTCACAGATCACCTTCATGATCATCAGGTCTTTATACGTCCCCGCTGAGGGGCACGAGCCTACCCATATAGGGTGTATAATAATATAGGGCCTTAGTCGTTCACGCGGACCCATTGCGGATTAGCCGACTTCACGTACAACTTTTGAATTTTTCGCAGGTTTCCTCACGATGTTTTCTTTCACCGTAAGAGTGTTGTATAAACGTACATATAATTTTGAAACTTCTAAAAGACATTAATACGTGGCGAGATTTGAACCTGCGCCCTCCAGATCATTTCATTTCATTTCATTAATTTATGACTAGATAGCGGTGCGTATAATGAGAACATTTAATCCAATTTAAACACACTGATGTTTAGTGTTAATATTGTTTCACGCATCCATTATTTGTGGTCGGAAAATACATCCCTAGGGAGCGCTCATTGCAAATTCTCATGTCAACATTAACTACGTTTACGTTAGTTCTGTTTCCTAGTGTTGTAGTTAACTGATATATTCGTATAAACAATTGATGTTTGGAACAAAGTTTAAATCAATTTTGATACTGAAATTTGCTGGAGAAAACTACTGATGAACAAAAGAGTTTGTATAGTTTTCCCAAAAGAACATTAAAAATAAATGGAGAGTTTATAAGATTGCCAGTTTTAAGTAATAAAATATAAATAATACTTATATTAATATAAATGCTGTATAAGTCATTGCTTTTATATTATGGAAGTTCAAATTATTTGATATACATAGTTGTGGTGTGGAGAATTGATAGGTTACTAAAACAAAGGTTCCGGGATCGATTTGGTATAGTAACCGATAACGAGGACCCGAGGAATACAGATTTGTGGTTGTTAACCACCAGCCTAAGCACTGGTCATGTCTAGGGTGGTATTTATTGACTCAAGAATTAATTTTGATCACCCATCCAACAGTCTATTTATCCCGGTAATTGTTTGACCTAAACAATGGTTAACCAAACGTACTAACCGATACGCTATAGTTTTTCTGACAACAGTCTATTTAGTGATTTACCTGAGAGTCAAAGCGTTTGGAGCGGCAATATTCAGCTTCAAAGGCCTAATCCTGGCTCTTCTGGTTTCTGCTGCAATACTGGGCGGGGTTTGAGTGGCCACGTCCCTTCCACGTCTGGAATTAGAACCACCACCAGACCCACAGCCGTTCATGTAGCTCAGCTGTGGGTGTGAGACGCTCACGCCTATTTTATTGCGTTGCGCTCTGCTGTAGAAAAAATAAGTTATTAAGTGAAAGTTCGAAAGTATAAATCAAGTTAAATCAATTTGGATTTTATGATAAAAAGTATGTAAGAGCCACTAATAAATATAATGTAACTTATTCTTATGATATCTTCAATGAGAAAATAGCTAGTTCCCCCGTTCCATCAGGCTAGTTTTTTTTTTGTAGTTTTTTTTTATAATTTGGTGTAGTAGCCGACGTCTCAACCGCTGCACCAAATGAGTCGTAAAAACATTCCAAAATTATTACGATAATATAATAGGTATATATCAAATATATAAACAAATCACTCAGCTTCGACTCAGCTGCTTTATCTCAGCTACGGGCAGCTATGTCTACTTTTACTTTAAAAAATTCGAACCTTGTTGCACTGGTGACTCTCCAAGTCAGCTGCCTAGAGACTGAAGTGCCAGGTGACAGGTCTGGAGAACTCCTTGCCCCTATTCGACGAACTCCCTGGATTGGACCGTTGTCGAATCCCCCGCATTGTCTAGTAAAAAAAAAACAACATTATCTTGTCAGCCACCATATGGCCACTATTGAACAATGCCTTCCTCCAAATAATTCCACTTTCACTGATTGGAGCATGTTCTCTCATGCAACTCGCTTAAATCATATCTGTTGATCTTGCGGGTGACCGCCCTAATCTGCGCTTGTCGCTGCGTGGTTCCTTTACGTGAAATCTCCGGCCTCATCGGCTATTGGTTCTCCGATTGCCTCGGCCATTGTTACTTCATTTCAGCTTAGTCGGGTTTCTATGTTAATGAACTGAATTGGTCTACGATTCCCTAAATCGCTTTATTTCTGATTAATCGCGTAGATAATGTTGAATACTTTTAAAAGTGAAACAAAGTGACCGCGACCAGTTAACCATACTGGACTGTACCGCTCGATAACAATACGTTCTTTGGACCCATAAATTACTTATTCATACTGTGAATCCTTACCCTATTGGCTATATAGTATATTAAATATTGTTTAGTTATTAGATTTTCCTAAAAATACTGTATTTTCCTAGATATAGAGAATATTTTGAGCATGAATTACTTAAACACAATAAAATGAATATGAACAAATTTTAGATTCTCTTTCTCCCCTTTTTGCCCAATTTATCCCGGTCCCCCGCTTTTCCCTTACAGACTCCACCTTCCAGCAAGTTGTCAAATTTTAGATTATAACCAATTAATTCAGAGGTTTCACATTACTTAAAAACCAATTGTTTGTATTAAATTAAATAACTAACTATTGCCAAACGTCTATAATAATATTGGCACAAGCAAAAACCGAGCTATACGCAAAGGATTAAAATTTATAATGACAAGAAATCTTTTAAAATGGATGATGTCATGTTATTCCCCTGGGCTATGTAGCTCTGAACTGATCAAGGTACGTAAAACGAAATACAATGAAGAGTGAGCTTTTTATTTTCAGTTTGCTTTGCAAACTATAGACTGCATTCAATAGAGCCTAGTATCGTAAAATAAACTTGCTAGCTTGCTAGCAGGGTCATAAACACAGACATCCGAATATACATTTAGACTGGACAAGCCGTCAAGTTTATAGGCAGTCCCAGTGTCGCAATTTCTTTTCGGTTCTTACCTGTAAAAAGTTATTATATTTCTTTGTAAATTTACTGATTTCTTGCGATGATGGCATGTTACAATTGCACAGGATGGTATTTTGGAAAAAAACGGTAATTTCTTCTAATATTCGTGCGTCTTGACTCGTCTCACAGAGCGTAAACTGGTAGCCAGTGTATGCTCGTTGAGCTTACATTTGTCGCACTTAAAAACGCGGCTTGCCCTATCTCCTGTATTGGGAAATCTGTGGTCATAAATAATTTTTGACTCACAGAAAAAATAGTACTTAATATAGACGGCATAGGCAGCTATGAACTTGTTGCTGCACTTTAATGGATTATTCAAAATTAAGTCTCTTCAGTTACGAGTACTTAATAGTATAACAATGTATACGGTTAATGTGTCGTAACATATATGATATTAGGTGCTTATATTCATACCTATATAGGTAAAGATACTTAGCTCAGTGTCCTGCCACTGCAATATTAACTTGATTGTCATGTGTGCTATGTTGGTCACTATAGCTTCTAGGGGAAGTCCCCCATTACAATGGCAACTATGTCCTCTCCCTTAACATAAGACCCTAAGTCGACGATGAGTCGCTGCTGTAAGTTATTATCGTCACTACACACTGGTAGAAGACGCTTAGGACCCAAAGCTAAGCGCAAAATGCACTACGGCCACTACAGTGATCGAGTGACAAAATTTGCTCTAGTGTTTATATTGAATTGCAGAAAATACTTTCATCATCATCTCTCTCTCTCTCTCTTCAACCTATTGCAGTCCACTGCTGGACATAAATGTAACCTCATTATCATCAGCACATAAATGTACCCACCGAGGGGCACGAGTCTTCACGCACAAGCTTTAAATCTCTCGCCGGCGTGCGCAGGTTTCCTCACGATGTTATCCTTCAACGTAAGAGCGTCGGATAAACGTACATATAATTTTCTAAAACTCGTTAAAACATTGGTATGTGGGATTTAAACCTGCGCCCTCCATATCGAAAGGCAACAGTCCTCACCAATGAGCCAACGACGCCCTCAGAAAATTCTATAATGGCTTAAAATTACAGGTGTCTCGCACGTACGGTTAACAATCATATTTACATTGTATAATTAATTAAATGAACCGGTATCCTTCAATTCAGTCTATATTCGTTCTAGACTGTCAACACATATTACACATTACAGTGTAAATTCGTTTGACATTGATTCAGTAAAATATATGCTATATGGCTATATGGCATTGGCTTCGACCCTGCATTATCATGACGTCATCAAATCCGGGACAAGGGCGTCTCCCTTATTCATTAAGTCGGTTTCCACATAAAATTATTATCGATATTACGCTATGTATACGCCACATAATATTAGTACACATGTGCATTTTAAGGGAATAACGGATAAATAGGCGATAAAGTCGACTCAACCCGCACTGGGTCCACGTGGACGACTAAGGCCTATACACCCTATACGGGTAGACTCGTGCCCCTCGGTGGGGACGTTTAATGAGCTGATGTGATGAGGCGATAAAGTCGAGTAGAATCGGTGGATTAGATGCGATAATTTTATATGCTTGATTTGATATTGACTGGAGCACATTCTCATACTCATAACATGAGTCACATGCACCCAATAAAATCTAGTTTTTTTTAACATAAATTAATTTACTATTTATATTAGGTACACATGACGATATCTAGCTTTGCGATAATTACCTAACTACGCCATTATATATAAATACTAAAAATATTGTTCTTTAATGTAACATACGCTGTGCATTTTCAATATATCTTAATGGACAATTTGGAAACAATATAATTTTCGCTTGTTAAATTTTTACAAATCAAAATCACTATAATTTTGAAAATCTTATCATACCAGGCATTGTTTCATTCGATATTTTGGTAGACATAAAATATAATATAGGCAATAAACATATAAAGGCTATGTTATCATACTGCTAAATATAAGTGGATGTAACGTCCAGTAATTGTTTGTCCAGCCGCGTCGGTCATAGTTTACGATTTGTTTAGTATCCACTGCCAATAAATTAGGTAATGCCTTTTATTTATTGTGACACAAAACCAGCAATAGTAAACGTTCTCGTTACTGACCAGATTATTATCTTTATCGTTATTATTTAGTCTATTGATGGATACTATTTCCATTATTTTTATGGTACTCGTGTATAAAAGTTATGATAAAATTACATTTATATATGATTATATACAACATATAGACGACTGCGTAACTTCATTATTATTCTATTGAACCTATCGCAGGCCAATGCTGGACATATGTCTCCCCCATTTTGCGCCAGGTAACCCGGTCCTCCGCTTTTCTCATCCAGCCTCCACCAGCGAACTGTCGCAAGTCGTCGGTCCATCGGGCCGGAGGGCGTCCTACGCCACGCTTGCCGAGACGCGGTCTCCACTTATTATTCCTAAAAATATGGAGAAGCTAAGAAATATTTTAATACAATTAAGTATTAATTTAAGATAAAAATTCTTTATTGCACATAAAAAAATATAACACAACAAGAAACATTAAAAAACGAGAACAATGTAGGCGGCCTTATTGCTAAGGTAGCAATTTCTTCCAGGCAACCTTTGGGTGAAAGAAATATGATTTTAGGTAAGCATAAGGTATTAATTTACACTAACTGTATAAAAATACAGGGATATTTTTTTTTCAGATTTGAATTTTCCAGCATTAAAATGCGCAACATATAATAAACACTAAAAAGGTCGCGCTAAGCATAATGTAAAGGCGCCCATTATACTACTCTTAGTAGCCTAGAGATGTCTAATACACATACAAACTACTTAACGCCGATTACTTAGATAAAAAAACATCTTTACGTGTTTTTATCTACAAAGCAATGCTTTTAGCTATTACTGAGTTTGAATCAGTGGTAGCTTTTAGTCAGAGAGGTGCCCTCAAGTCCTAATTTAATAAATATTTTAGACTATTTCGACATTATTATTAAACTTTCGCAAATGTATTACGAATACAAACCAACCTGTGAAGTTAAATTGACTATTCATTTCATTCAAACCTGAGGAGTCTAGAAATGAAAACTAAACAATAGACAACTTAGTAGTCACTGAAACTAATTACAAGTTGTATCATATAATAATAGCAGAACTTAGAGTTAACTAAATTTGTAGATCCTATTAAAGTAACTGTACTAAAGTTGGGAGCGTCGGTGGCTCAGTGGTGTGGACTGTCGCCTTCCTACCGGGAGGGCTGAGGTTCAAATCCCGACACGTACCAATGTATTTTCGAATTTTCGAAAAATATATGTACGTTATCCGACGCTCTTACGGTGAAGGAAAACATCGTGAGGAAACCTTCACGCACGCCTGAAGAAGATTCGAAGGTTGTGTGTGAAGTCGTCCAATCCGCACTGGGCCCGCGTGGACGACTAAGGCCTAATCACCCTATACGGGTAGGCTCGTGCCCCTCGGTGGGGACGTTTAATGAGCTGATGATGATGATGACTAAAGTTGAAAATGTCGAAACCGTCTGTTTGTTTCTGTATATCAGAAAAAAACTGGCATTGTGCATATTATTAATAATACAAGAGTAGTGTCTAAAAGATACAAATACTACTGTTTACTATCGTTATTATATACTACAAGTACACTCCGTACAAATTTCCCCAGAATACTTTATTGAAGAAAGAAAAAAAAGACAGCCATATTTATCGGTATAATTATAATACAAATAATTATTGTAAAGAATAATATTAGGGATACAATAATATTAGGGAGTTTAGAACCGTTAAGTGACTGAACCAATGTATGATGGCAATTCACCATTGCTTAGACCATTTTGTAGCAAGATTCACCACGAGCAAGTAGAGCATGAATGTGTTGACTTTTCCCTTCAAAAATTACATGTAATGAACTTTAACCTAACATCATACCTCAGGCATCGCACCAAATTTAAGTATTTTTTTTTCTACTCATATCAACAAAATACGCCTAACACATAACCAGTTAATGATTATCTCGAGACATTAACAAAATAGACGCTACAATGATACGTTTAACGAGGATCGTTACTCGATTTTATTATACCGCTCGAATACGAATTTTCCAAAAGTATTGAAGCATGCGCTTCGATGATTTATGGCTGCACTAATGGGCTTTCAGATTAAGTTAGGTGATTCAAATTAGGTAATATACGTAATAACCTCACTATAAATTCTTAATAAGTGACTGCCAGTAGTCTAAACGTAGAGTTTAATCTATTTGATACGTATATGAATTATTTAATGTAACGCGTAATTCACAGTGTTTTTATATTTTTTATTTGACTATAAAATTTCAGGCAGAGACGACTATAGAGCAGGTTACGAATTATCGCGATGGGAGGTAAAGAAATAAATCTGCAGACCCTTCGCATTGCAACAGCACAAAAGTTTTTATCCCTTGGCATGGACCAAGGGTTCAAACATATAATAGTAGTGTCAACATTGGTCCCATGTTAGTATTATTGCCCAGTCTCCTCAAAGGCTAGTTGTCTTACACAAAGTTTTTCTCCTTAAGCCCTTTGCAATGGCGACAAATAAGATTATATATGAAAACACAATATTTTATTTTATTTAAATGCAAATTGATTTTCTCAAGTTCTACATTTGCATATAAACACGATAAATGGATAAGAATAACCCCCTTAGAAAATTCAAGTATAAACCTTTTATCGTAAACGAAATGGATACTTAATGCGTATCGAACATAAATATATGCCGAAATATTAAAATAAGCCTAAGGGAAGGTAGCCATTTGAGCTTAATCGAAGGGAAAAAATAAACGGCGTGACCCTAAGACCTGAACATAGGCTGTCTAATAAATATTTCTTCTGTAACACCTTTAGGATGTGCACAGAATGTGAAATTAGGGTAAAGGATATGATACTGGCGGCCCGCCCCGTCTTCGCACGGGTAAAAGGCGTTTTAAAAAGATCCTAATTTAAAAAATATAATACAGACTTTATCATCAAGCGTTTCTGTAGTGTTTTAAAGGATTTTTTTCTCAAATAACAAATTTATCCAGTAGTTTTAGAGCTTATTTAATGCAAACAAAGACCAAAATCTTTCCTTTTTATAATATTATAAGTCATGGGAATCATGGCAACCTACTTTTTATTCGAATACTTTTTCACCACCATAATCAAAACCATGAAGTACAAACAATATCACGCTCACCAAAGTTTTTACACACTCACAAACGCATTCAAAGTCAAAGTCAAAAACATTCATTTCAAATTAGGCTTACAAAAAGCACTTATGAACGTCAAGAAATATCAAAAGAATAAAAAAACGAAAATACTAACAAAATGTAATTTTGATTCTTTGAAAAAAAAACGCTTCAGTGGTTTGGTCTGTTGATTTTTGTTTGATTATTGGCCTGTGGCCATTACCACACCAAGCAGGCCCACACACACACACACAAAGTTTTCTATATTTTATGTTAATAGTACGTGTTGACGCGTTAAGTTATTGTAGACAGGTTTGTGTATAGATGTAAACGTACGTGTATAGTTATACCTACGATGTAACTAATTAAACTGGATAAGGCATACAATGTAATAAATAGAATCACTAACTTAACATTTGACTCGTAAGACATATATGACCCACATCCTAAGTCGATGTTTCATTGCCCGTCCTACCCTTCATTATGAAATACAGCTATAGCAAAAGATATCTGCCCAAGCACATAACAGGTTATAAACATGGGTTTCCAACGTACAAAATTATAATCGTTTACTTTCCCAAAACCAGAGAATCTCAAACTATTCGCATAACGCATTCTCGCTATACAATTGAGAAACAAACTTTTTTATAGTCGTACTTCAGTGGTTGATTGATCTTCGGCATAGCACGACGCAATTTGGCATCTCGCCAATATAGAGTTCTGATTCCCAAACTTTTTAATTTCTTTCCTTGAAAATATTGTATTTGATAGCAAAAAGTTTTAGATGACCAACTCATGCACTGTGTAAGAAAAAATTGCAAAAAAACATTACAAATAATTTTCTAACACAGTATTTGAAATCTTTCTAGGTTTTGCTTGGCATTAATTATAACGAAACTACCTAGAGGAGACCGTATATAAGATCATCTACGTTGAATCCCCCATTTGTCGGCTCTCCCCCGCAGTCGTAGTTTAAGCATATCATATATATATGAATTGAATAACAGTTAAAGTCGGTCAGTAGATTTCGTTAATTTATTAAAGATTATCGTTCATTGTTATGCAGGATGTAGGCTAGTATAACATATTACTTCTTATTATATTAAACATTTAAAAAAAAATCGTTTTACAATTTTAAATAAAAATATAACTAAAACAGTTTGAGAACCCTAGGTCGGCATACACATTTAGTTAATAAAGTACAATTGTAACCAAATTGCCGCACTAAATTATACTTATTGTTTCATTCAAACCATCCAGCGGCAATCTGACCTATAATTTGTGTTACGCAAACATAATTACGGTGTGGGGGATGAAAAATCGTTGCAGTTAAGAGAAAATATCGTAGCAGTATTGTGTACTGGGTAAGATTGTAAATGTCTATGAAAATATACCAACCAAAAAGGTAAATATGTTTTTTTAATTGTACCTACCTTTATTATAAGATACAGTATTACATCTTGTCCTTTGCCAGCAAGCTCATAGAGCACCATTAATGTATTTTTTGTTTTAATTATATTTGATTCATCTCAGTAACAGTTATTATGTAATTCCTATTTCGTTTTAATAACTGTCTTTATACCTAGCTGGTTATGCGTCACTATATGCTATCAGTCTTGGCTGCCACCTGGTGAAGATTTTTAAATCTATGGAAGACACCATCAACAAATACCACTTTCATCAACAACGAGAATCATCATGAGGTAGGCACCTAATCCAGAAGTAAATTGCATTAGGTCCTTGACTGTTAGAAATCAGATCACACTATTTGATTTTTGTCATTCGCCTGCTTCTATCATTCAATAAACTAGGAGACACGTAAGTTATGATTTTTTAACATCAGGATTAAGTCAATTAATTAAGAATAATCAAGACACAATTGTAAATACGAGTATTTTTCTCCTGGCATTCAACAGAGGATAAGTTAGTTTAGTCTTTAACACCAGGTTAAGGCTGATTCATTATGGATCTGATATAACCTACGAAGTTAGAGGAATATTTAAATATACAATCTCCATTTTCTTACAATTCATTCACCCTACCAAGCTATTACTCATCATGCCAACCATCTTTAAGAATTGCAATTTCAAATTTGTCGATTTCCATCCAAAGATCAAAATTAACTAACTGGAATTACAGCACTAAAAAACACTCGTTGTAAATCTGCTATTACAGTTATTGTCCTTTACCAACACTCTTTCCAATCTCCTAACGTTCCCCCCTATACTATACCTTCTCTGTGTGCCCCCTGGAACAGGGGTAGCAGCTAACCTCGCCTGCCGCTTCAGCAGTTGCACGGTAAGCGCGAACGACACCACCATCGTCAGCATCGGAATGTAGAACGCCACGAGAGAGCCGAAGATCCAGAATAGCCGGTTGTTGATCACGCACAGCTCCGGTGTCGGCATTATGTTTGTTCTGTTTATGAGACCTGTTGGAGAAATAATTGAGTAGTGAGCATAACTATCAGCGTATTAATTAACAGCGAATTATTCTTTCAACAGGAGGCCTTTGGCTGATGATAAATTAAAATTGTACCTATGAATATTTGGAAGATCAGAGGTTAGGACCTTTTTTAGAATTGCGCTGCCGGCCCTTTTACCTATTAAAGCAGGAATCCTTAAGGCGTTAATGTTATCCTCTTGATTGCCAATGGGCAATCTAAAACTTTGTATAATATGCTATTTTTTTTAATCTTTTTAAGACTTTCAGGTTCTTAACCTGGTGTTAAGAACCTGAAAGCCCAAAAGAAACTTCCCCTACTACAAACAATACAAATAAAATAATAAAAAAACACCCAATAGCATTAATGTAAGAGATTTAGGTAATCCAATAAAGTCCAGAAGTGTTGTAGCCTATTCAATACAATAAACCTTTCCTTTTGATCATATTTGTACATATAGATAAAATCACTTCATACAACTTGTGCACTTATAAATCATAGAGAGATTTTTGTCATTCTGTAACGTTAATTTCTCACACGCAATAAAGTATAATGCATACATATATGTATCATTAATATTACAACAGAATTAACAGTAATATTGTATCTAAGCCATTATTAAAAAATCTATGAAATATTTTTTTAGAAATAATACATCTCTCGCTTTAATGTGAAGTCGCAAGAGAGAGACGACTGGCGGGTTGTCAGCAGCGACCGCCTCAGGCAACCAATAAGCGATTTCTAATGAACTGCCGGGGGCTTATTACATTTTGGATTAATTTTCAACGCCACTTTGGTGCAAATTTCCTTCCTGGATACTCTATTTGAGGAGCCCCTACTTCAAATGAATCTTATTTACCCTTTAAACGAGTTGACAGTCTGTCCAAAACAATTTTGTTCTTAAAAACCATTTTTTTATCATTATTTATGTTATCCTTACAACTCGTCGAAATTTTGATTGATGAGGTAAAAGTATTAAAAATATATTAATCAGACTGACTCTGAGACTTAATTGACATCTACGGAAAATAATGTTTCAGGATGTCTTTCTAGGTGTTTTTGTATAGTGTTGTACTAAGACGAAGGGTGAAATGTAACAGGAATTACTGACTACAATGACAAACACCCAAATGTTTAGTGTCGTCTAAACGTTACAAATTTAGGGACAGAGTGCTCAACAAATACTCGTACTTCTATATTAAGCAGACTACATTGACTACGACTGTTTCAGTGCGCTCATCCTATTTCGGTGCTAATGGTTTTTAAGCATACTATCATTGATGTTTTTGTTCATTTTCAAAAAACATATTTTAATGAAAATTAGCAATTAATTATTACTTTACCACAGTATTACTTTCGTATTTTATTGGTCCAACGAACCGGAGGGCATCCTACGCTACGTTTTCCAAGATGCGATAAACCCCCAGAGCTCATTTGCTGCAACAGCCTTCGGTTATGACACATACGTGACTACTCCAATGCTATTTAATCTCGTTGATTTGGCGATCAAAGTCATTACCTTCTTTAGTTCTCTCACGAATAACATAATTTATAATTGCGCACAATTCTTCGGTATTAATAAACATCAAACGTCCCCATTTCTTACAATTCCCCGAGAGCTTCTGAATTGTAAACTTAAACACACTTAGGTTCCTTTCATTTCCTAAGAATTCTTGTTTGAACACTCTCGAACATTCTAGAGCTCTGTGTTCGTTATTTGTGTTTGATTATAAATACGAGTGTTTCACTTGAAAGAAAACGTTTCTCAACGTTGACATAGTTTCGTGAGAACAGTGCTCGAGTTTAAATCTGTTTGATTTTACTTATCTGTTCTTTTGTAACGAGTCGATCGATCTTAGTTCGTTTAGTTTGTTTCTAGTGGTGTTACGAATTTTGTGAGATTTTCAAGTCTTAATATTACAATAACAAGCTTTAAACTTTTGCAGTCTACAGCAGGATATCGATTTTTCCTGATTCGTCGGACTCTATATACTCCAGACTCTGCCTTTAGAATGTCGTTGGATTATTTGAGGTTATAAACTTTTTTTAAATTCGTTCGCCATGATAAAGTCTTCATTCGAAAACTTTTCAGCTCTCCGTCTACGGCTCCAACTTACTGTCATCGGATTTGTACGTTCTTGTACCATACATGACAGCCGCTATGTCAATTTAACATGCTTGCCCGTCTAACGGTAATTTAAGTTCTTTTAAAAAACTAACAATGAATTTGCGGATAGTATATTATTTTATTTAATACCTGAGAAGGGTGCCAAGTGATGTCCGCAATAACATAAATTATTACCCTATACACGTTTAAAACTATTTATGCTGGCATGCTGGGCATATACACGCCTAGCTTATTTTCAGATAACCCAATCATCTGTTATATTTCCCTATCTTTTTATTACTTCATTAGTAAACAACAGGTGCATCGTCATCTTATATTAAGTGATACTACTCGCGTTAAACTGAAACTCAAATTTTTTTTTCAACGTACTCCCGCGTATGGAATATTAATGTGTAGACCATTAAAAATAGCATTGAGGTGTCTAACAACATTTTTTTGAGTAAATTGAGTAGTTTGGGCGAGAGACACTTCCAAATTTGAAAAAATTGTCCCCCCCCCCTTTAATTTCTAAACTATGGGGTTGATAAAATCAAAAAATATATATGTTGTACATTACCATAAAATCTAATAACAAAATTTAGTTGGAACAATTTCTGATGTGTAGTTCCTTTTTATACGTCATAATCGGTGAACCACTATTTTTTTAGTTTAGATCACTAAAAGTTAAATCTATCTCTTATAGATTTTCATAAATTAGTACGATAATATTACACGTTGAGTACAATTACTATACAAGTACAGTAAAGATATTTTTATACTACTATTTTTTATTCAACCTGAACCTGGAATTAATTACTTAAGCTTTTCTGATTATCACTGATTTTCCGAAAATGTCAACAGATACAAACTGACTTGAACTACCTAATATTTCCAAATCCAATAGCGATCGAAAATCGACATTAAAACTACTACAACACGGATGAAACAAAGGATAAATATCATAGCACTTTTCTATCAAATGAATATTTACAAGAAACTTACCTAATACTGTAATTGAGCTGGATACAAACATACTGAGAAGCCACACCAAAGCGATCTTGATGACCACCACCCGCTTCGTGGAATGATGACGACTCTTCAATGGGTTCCTTATGCCGAGGTACCTGGAAATCAAATGACAGTAAACAAGTTGCACTAATAAATTTGTTATTTCATTACTGACGTTGAAAGTAATGAAATAACAAACGAACATTGTAAAGTTCAGAATTATCAACATTTATATCTTAATTAATCCTGTTTCGATGAATTGCTCGTTTCAAAACCCTATAACCAAACTGTAGTGCATGTCTTGATGTCAGATTTCAAATTGCCCTTGAAGTTAGAAGTTATTTAAATGACGAACGTCAGTATACTCTACCTTGCAATAATCCCAATTTCGTACGTATTTAACTTGCATTGAAAACAAAATAATAAATAATAATAAATATCCATTGACATTGACACAGCGCCATCTAGCCCCAAGTTAAGCGTGAAGCCTGTTTTATGGGTACTAAACAACGGATAAATATACTTAAATACATTTTTTTTTTCGTAAATACATACATATCATACATAGAAAACACCCAGACCATTACAAACAGACATGTTCATGCACACAAATGTTTGTACTGCCCGGGATCGAACCGGAACCCTTGGTGTTGCAGCCGACCTCTCAACCGCAACACCAAATGGGTCGTCAAAAATGTTTTTTTATTGAACTGGTGAGCATTTTTTTTTTATAACATAGGGAGGCAAACGAGCATGCGGTTCACCTGATGGAAAGTGTCACCGCCACCCATGGACATTTGCAACAGCTGAGGTCGCAGGTGCGCTGCCGGCCCTTTATATAAGAAAACGCTCTCTTTTTGAAAGATGCCAGGTCATATCGTTCCGGAAACGTTTCCGATGGCAACTGATTCCACAAATTAATCGTACGCGGCAGAAAATGTCTATCAAAAGGAACTGTAGAAGATCTCCAAGTATCCAGATGGTGTGGGTGAAATCTGGAATTCTGCCTCGAAGTACGTGAGTGGAATTCAGCACAGGAACAGCCAA